>JAVDBV010003332.1:0-12201 GCA_032619315.1 Piper longum
CCGTAATTGGGCTGTGTTGTGTCGGATTTGGTACCGTAACGGGTTCGGGTGATTCCGAGGACTCGAGTGCCGGAACTGGGTACCGGTACGTGGGGCATTCATACACAGAGACTTGGTGGGCGTTGTATCGCTAGCATGTGCGGGATTGTGGAGTTGATCGGTAGCGGTATCGGGTGCTTTTATTCGGGCAGTCGATAGGGTGACCCGTACCGAGCGTGAAGGACGAGTGCGGGTGAAGTGCTTCCTTTGTGCAACGAAGTTGTGCAACTGCGTATAAGGAGTAGGCTGAGTGTTCCCGGTGAGGGGGGAATACGCCGCACGAGTGCTGCTGGGTGAACGAAAAATTTTGCCTGAGTACAGCCCCGTGACACTAGGCTTGTGCCGAACAGCCAGTTATCAAACATAGGTGGTAATCGTTGTCCATTTTGCCAAGACAGCAACTGTGTAGGAAGCTCTTTAAGAGAGAGAGAGAGAGAGAGAGGGGGGGGGGGGTGGAAATGAGGACATGAAGAACATACTATGCATTCATTGAATCAATCAGAAGTATTTATGCATGAACTAGCCTCTTTGTTCTTCATAAAGGGAGAACTGAGAAAAGCCCAGAAAAATAGCAGCAGCAAATGCTCTAACATATCAAGTAAAAGATCAGAGCCGTTGTTTTCTTTAATGGTTCAGATCAAATGTATTAATCTCAAATTGATCAGGGAATTAAAAAAACCGGACTCAACCCGCTCACATTGCCGTGTCTGAGGTATAGCTACAACTGTCTAAGTTGATCCACGGAGAATCGGTGCAAATTATCAACTTGACATGAATGCCAGGAGAAAAGGCAACGACTGGGATGTAGCAAAGCTACAGAGGAGTATTAGTTGAACAAGATCAAGTGAATTAGATACAATGAAATAGGAATTACATTCAATAAAGGATGAAAGACACGGTGCTTTGCATTCATTGGGATTTGTTAGGTCACAGACATTGGCCAGATCCACGAATATCTGATCCTTAGAAAAAATCAAACAAATGTTCAGCCCCATTCATATTGACACAATCCTAGAGACCGAAGCATACTATTTACGTAGCACAATTTACAAGTTGAACTACAGAGAGCCTAAAACAATCTACTGCTTCGAACAAGCACTTCTCTACAAGGGAGCTAGCATAATGGAGTCACTGCTCTCGATATTTGGTGAGATCGAACGTCAATGTCCTTGAGCAGCTGCATCAAGTATATTAGGTAGTTGCTTAGAAGTTGAACCCACAGAAGGCAAATAAAATACACATTTGCGTTGCTTACCTTCGGTCGGAATCTCTATATACTCCTACCAGGGCCTCGGCTTTGTCATAGAAACTGTCCTTCAAAGAGATCACAATGGTTTGAAACCCAACCTCTCCTGCATCTTGATTCCCCCTAACTGCAGAACATGATTTTGACCTAATGAACCCCGCAACCTTGGCCACATTCAAATTGTCCAGTGCAGCATCAACTTCATCCAAAATGAAGAAGGGTGATGGTCGATAGCTGAAAGTTTGGAGATCACTAGTTGTGTTAGTTTTAAAAATGTTTGTAGATATAATAAACTCCAAAATGAAGAAGGGTGATGGTCGATAGCTGAAGGTTTGGAGATCACTAGTTGTGTTAGTTTTAAAAATGTTTGTAAATATAACAAACATTTGAATTGGCTTAAAGAAAAATAGTTGCACCAAGATGCAACCTAAATAACATGTACCTGTGGATTGAGAAGAGTAATGCAAGGGCAGCAACCGTTTTTTCTCCACCGGATAATTGCTCCATATCTCTGAAGCGTTTTGTAGGAGGCATGGCCGTGTATTTGATGCCATGAAGAAAAGGATCATCCTCATTTTCTAGATTTAAATATGCAGTGCCACCAAGTGGATGAGTGCTACTCTTTGTTAACTGCTTGTAGATTTTGTCAATATTGCCAGAGATATGATTGAAAGCATCCACAAATAATTTATACCTGTAACAAGAAATCAAGTACATCAGCATCTAAGATATCAGTATCTATAATTATAGCACTAGCAAACATTATAGACCCTACATAATCAGAGAATCGTAGAATGCAACAACATCAAGTAAAATTTTCACAAATAGCTTCTCAAGTTAGCTTCTATCATTGAAGAAAGGGCAAAGGTAAAATATAAAGTAAACTATTTTCAAGCCACTGAGGACATTCTTGATCAAAATTTTGTAATGCTGTCACTTGCAGGATAAGCACCTTTTTTCTTTAACCAACTCGTATTTTTTGCTGATATCTTGCACAATACTTTTGGCAGCATCAAATTCTTCATTGACTTGTCTTTCCTTCTCTAGAATAGCCTCATATTGATCCAGAGCCTTCAAATTTGGAGCTGTTTTCTCAATTTCAGATAACAAGGACTCAGTCCTCCTTTTGAAATCTGCCTCAAGTTTTTCTCTTTCAGAAGGTCTCAGTTCCTGGAAATGAGATCTGCTGAGCTGATTGTAGTCAAAGTTAAAGGTAGGATTAGAGGAGTCGATATCCATCACATCTGCAATGGTAGGAAGTTCAATCTGCTCGAGGTCACATTTCTCCAATATTTCTTGCCTATTTGTTTCCAGCTGATCAACCTGAGCTTTCTGTAACATAAAAGCATATCTAAATAAGAATGCAGGGCAAAGGCCGTGTAGCAACAGCAGACATGTTCACAAAATGAAACAGCAGATATGTCTGTAGATGAATTGGCCAGCTGGAACATAAGAGACAAATATGTTTCACCTTAGAAGTGATCTGACGAGTCAACTTCCCGATCCTAGTCGTTATACTACTAGACTGTTTCTTCGACTCTTGGAATGTTTCTTCACATTCATCTGCTTTAGATTTCCATTCTGCCGAAAATAACCAACAAATATTAATGACTAATTATAAAGAATATTGCTTTAATATAAAATCCAAAAGCTATGGATCATTGGCAACTATTGTGCAGAAAATTATCTGATCCTTTAGCACTCACTGCTAGTTATTTTGATATCTAACAAGATCAAAATTCCCATATCCCACAAATGTAATCCGGTTACTGCTCCATGAACATTCTCATTCGAGATCAACACAATCCAATCAATATGACAAAAAAACTAATGACTACCATCAACTTTATTCTTCAGCTCATCCATTTCCTTGACAAGCTTTTCTGTTGCCTCTTTTACTTCAGCATCCTTCTGTTGCACTTGCTTTAACTCATCATCCAAAAAGGTAAGGGATGAAATCAATTTTTTCATTGGAGATTGCAAGTCACGTTTCTGCTCATATTCTAGCCTGCAGGAAACAAAGACACATAATTAAACAATCAGGACGCCCTGACAAATTCAAAAGGAATAAAAAAAAATTCTGCATAGTAGCGCCTACATTCTTGTACAGTATTTAATAAGAAAGTAACACGCAAAGCTACTTTTATCTTTCGTTTTATTCAAACTTCCTGGCCATGAACTGTTACACCATCAAAAATATTCTCATGGTAAGAATAAAGTTTTTTGTAGCTTTAAGCTATCGGAAGGAAACTTGCAACTGCAGCAAACCAATCCAGAGAAAAGCGCAAGCAACACTGAGCATATGCAAACACAACCAAAACATACATTCAACAGATGTACTTTATAGGTATTTTTAATTGTCAATTATCTTAAAAACTAGTCCCCTGATAGATCATACACGAAAAAGATGAAGAGACAAATGCAAGTCAATTGCCAAGCATATGATCAGTAATTTTGATAGTGCCCAAGGGTGTTTGTATTCACAAGGAGATGATGATAAATACATACTGATATTTCAACTTCGTCATATGGTTATTCATTTTGAGCCTCTTTTCTGAGAGCTCCTGAGCATCTTTGAGTTGTTTCTCTTCATACTCACGAATGTTTTTCACACCAACAGAAGCACTAAAGCTTTTATAGATCCGATCAACAATCTCATTAATCCTCTTTTCAAGCTTTTGAATATCCTCTGCCCTTTTGGTGACAATAGTTTTTAGCTATATACAAAGATAAGAAATAGTAGATTAGCCAAAAAATATTTTAGAAAAAAAACATAATTCCAACATTTCCAAAAAGAAAATAATAGATTTTACCTTTTGAAGATCAGGCTCGAGGCGACCAATCTCATCTCTGACATTTAGCTTCTCCTGCTTCAACTTTGAAAGCTTCTCCTCCGAATTTCTCTGCCAAAATAGGTTACATCCGTTATTTGGATAGATATCTCCCACTTGTCTACCAGATCATTAAGTTTGGTAAGTTTAACTAAACAAAACCTAAACGCAGTAATGAAGAAAGAAAAAACACAGATTTGATGTACCTTGGCAAGGGACATAAAAAGCCATATCAATGGATTATATAGACTTATGCAACAAAGTATGATTGTACATATTATTTTCCTTTCATATTTACATAATAGGCTGGTAGTCGTATGGCTGCAACAATAGGGTGTAAGTTTTTTCTACACCAGGGATGGCCATGGTAAGGAAGAAACTCACAACAAGGCCAAGGATTATACCTTATAAGGACTAGATCTAATCCTTAGGAATATAGGTTCAACAAATAAATAGAAAACAAGAAGACTAGGAAGAAACAATAGAATTAAAAGGAAAACTTCAGATTTTTATTCAATAGCAGGAACTAACTTGGCCGAAGCCTAGATCTTATATATATAATAAATCCACTCTCCTAACTCAACTAAAAACAAAACACACTTCCTAATAATTCTATAACTCTTAAAACATCAGGCTCTAATAATCTTAAAACTCATACTTTAACTAGGAAAATAAGAAACACAACTACACATAGGACTCCTACACGTAATAGAACTTAAGTAAGACTTAAGTAACACAACTCCTAATCAGCAAGTTAGCCATCCTCTTTAATCTTGATGCCTTGATCCTCTTCCTCAATAGGCTTCTTCTCAAGACTCGTCATTATCAACTTCAACATTAGCTATAGTCTTCTCTCCTCTCAACTTCTTCCTCTTATATACTACATCATATCTTGATCTTTCAATTTTACAAAAATAATCTTCCTCTACTTGTCCCAAATCAATTAAACTAGAAGAAGATAAATTATCAAGGCTATCTAGATGCTCGGCATCACAGGCCAGAACAGAAGTAAATAACTAGACAACTCAATTTTGCTCTCTCTTATCGTTCCTTAAGCACGTGTTTGGTGGATGTCTGAGATCATACCTAAGATTCGCCATAAATGAATTATCAACTTGAACTGCTATTTTGGCAGTTCAAGCCCACCAAAGTTCATTGGCTAAAACTTGCACGGTTGTGATCCAAGTAAGAGATGTAACAGTGCAAAGCTCTATAACACATTCCACATCCAGGACACATATTGGCATTTGCTCTCAGAGTTTTTACTAGACTTGCACTAAAAATAACTAATTGCATAAATGTCATAGGCGTGATTAAATTCATATCTGTCCATAAAAAGTAATAACATACTCAAAGTACCCATTCATAGTGCTATATTATGGTTTTCTTATTTCTCACCACATATAAATTAAAACCCCAAGGAGATAATTGTCATGAAGATTTGAAGATGTTCTTTTTTCTAAACATATTAGTCTATGTTACATGTAAATTCTGTATATAATTACTAGCCAACCATTTCAACTTCCAGCATAGTAGCGCACAACAATCTCAATCTGAAGTGCACAGAAGACATTTACTTCAACAAAAGATAATGCCTCAACATAGACATATAGAAGTGCAGTGACTGGTACACATGAAATTCGTGATAAATTTGTAACCTTAAACACCTCCTGCAGATGGATATCTATCTTTCGAACATAGATCGCATGATTAATTTCAGTAAAATACTTCCTGCCGGTCATCCAAAATTCTCATTAGAAATTGAATGCCAAGATAGAAACAGCTCTTCAAATGCTGAAAACTATTAGCACAACCCATGTACCTTCTCTATTTCAGCATATTGTATCTTCCGCTCCAGTCCAGTTACTTTACCAGACGTATCTGACTCTTTAGTTTGCATCTCCCTAATAGATCCAAGCTTTTCAATTTCTGATTCATGCATCTCCTTTTTTCTTTTGAGACCTACAATTGTTCATACAAAATTATAAAAAAAAAATGAGCTACCTTCTATTAGTATGTAATCATCAGTCATCTAATCTTATCATAGAACATAAACCTTCTATTGCTTGATCATTCCACTTCTGTGACCGAGCTTCCATTCCTCCACTGATCCCACCAGTCATCGTACCAGATTTTGTAAGAAGAATTCCATCGACGGTTACCACTATAAGAAGAAGAATCAGTCAATCTTTTAAACTATCCTTCTTTTCCTGATAACAAAATGTTGAATTAGATAGACGATTACCCTTATGCCTTTCCCCACTCCAACTTAGTCTCTTGGCTTCTTCAAGACCATCGCAAACTAGAGAATTCCCAACAGCATATAATATAGCTTTCTCCAAGGATTGATCAAAGGTATGAAGTTGTTAAGAAATCAATATCAATGCTTAAAAGGTGTAAACGAAAGTAATATCGTGATTACATTAGATATAGTCATGGGTGCTTGCATGACTCAAGACAATCCAAAATCACAATTTCTTTTTAGGCACCCAATCAGACAACCATTTTAACACCAATACTGAGGTAGGATCATGCCATAATCCTACTCAACTGTTATGAACTGCACTAAAAGGTTGCCTCCACCCAATGAAATTATTATCCAATGATTTTTTAAGCGTTTACACCTTTCACATCCCTAGAAAAGAGATGTACTTAGAAATATTCAGTCGCTAGCAAGGTCAACAAATTCTTAAATCTTAACCCAGCTACAATATGTTTGAATCTCAAACTTAAATGTTGACTATCCCAAAAAATAAGGTAAGGATATTGTATTACGTCAAAAACCAACTTAGCACTACCACCCAAAGTACGCAATCTTTCAATTAAAGGCTTTACACGAACTGACTGCAAAGGTATAAATGTCTGAGGAGGTAGACGGTGATCCTTCAGATACTGAAAAGAGAAGTAAAAACAAGAAAAATTACTCTAAGCGTATTGATGATAATAGCATGCCAATATAAGATAACCTTAGCAAGTGAAAGATATGACTCCTGAAACTTCAAAATCAGCATAATGCAAAGTTGGCCATATTTAAAAGCCTTATTTAGTACTTGTCTTCATCTTTTAGTTGTCTCTTCATCTTTTAGTTGTCTTCTGGTTGTCTTTTATCAGGAAACAAGGTCTTATTGAAAATCTATTTTACTTTTAATTTCAATACAATTAGGAAGTTGCTTTGTTTTGGTATCCTTTGCGTTTTCTTTATAAATTTGGGCTAATCCAATACATTGTATTGACGTTTATTTGGACTATCAATTGAAAGCCCTACTTTTTTTATTTATTCCATTTCCTAAAAGCCATCTTTTTCCTCTCCATTTTGCTTCTTTGCTAAAATTATTTCCTGCCAAATAATCTACTAGAAACCTAGTATTTTTGCATCAATATATTCACTGAGGCAACTTGTTGGAGTCAAATTTCCAGATCACTCATCAAAGCACCATTACAAACTCGCAAAATAATATGAGAGTAATCCATAATTTCATAAAAACCACCTTATTTGGGCAGATTACAAGTGGCACATTGCAGAAGCAACAAACATAACAGCTTTGTCATAATAATGAATTAAAAGAAACTTATAAAGTAGTTTGCCATGAACAGAGATCAGTTTCTTCATGCAGAAGGCTAAGGTGAAACTGGTATATTAGGATGCAGTATGCTACTTGTTACAAGTATAGACATCAGCAAAAATCACAAGATAAGTTTCTAAAAATGGTCCAAGGAAATAGCCACGTGTACTAACATGACAAATTTGACCACAGACTTTAACTAGCAAATAAAAAATTGTTTATGCTAAACTTAATACAGTACCTAATCAAAAGCCTAATACAAGGCATAATGTTATAATGTAAATTACATTGGCTTAACCAAGCAAAAAAGCATTTACATTAACTACTACCCTAATTGCTTGCAGAAAATCCACCATTCCTATCGCAGTTTATTTCAAGTAAAGATGATATGGCCAAGTCCTTTCTTCAAATTAAGATCAATCTACATCTCACTAATACACTCATCCATAAGTATCAACTGAGCGATTAATGTTTGCCTTCAATACATTTTCCTATCTTCAGCCCTCATAGAATTTGCAGAAATGACTAGCCGTCCTGTTGGCTTGTCCCCTAATCACAAAAATCCTAAAGAACTCCCCATGTTGTCTCTTTCTTTACATGAATCCAAACCTCAGCAACAAAATTTGATAAGAAAAACAAATCTTTAAAAACTATCAAATACCAAAAAAAAAACAGTACAATATCATTCAATAGAGATAAATACCTTAATGCACTCCTTCCCGGTCGTCTCATCCTCAACTACAACAGCATCCATATATCTCCCCATGGCGACTGTCACTGCAAGATTGAACTTCTTGTTAGATGGTGTACATAGGTCAGTCATTCGACCATGAACACCTGGAAACAAACGCTTAAGACTCTCTAATGCCTCAGACAATCTAGCATCCCGTTCACTTTCATGTTTGTCCGCCTTCAATTCCCTTAGTTGCGCATCAATTTCAGCAATTTTTGCCTTCAAATTGTCATGCTTACTCCTGAGATTGGGAATCAGCAGTAAATTTAGCAAATGAAACAGATCAGGGAAATCGATAAAAGATAACAACTAAACCACAAGGAAACCCTTTTTTCATATCCTTAAAACCCTTTTTTCACCTTCCCGGTAAAAATTATTCCCACATCGCTACAGTATGCAAAAAGCTGATGACACGCTATAGAGCTCATAGAAAACAGGCTCCATGCTCTAGTTCTAGAAAACAACCAGAAGATATATCATATCTCTACAAAAAACAAAAAAAGAGCTATCTTATGCACTAGCCTGGACGCTTGATGCTTTTCTCGCATCCCATTTAATTCCTTTGTATTTCGGGAAAGTTCTTCTTTGTGTTTCTTAAGGGCATCATTTATTTTTTTAAGTCGTGTTTGCATTTGTTCCTCCTGTGACATCAACTCTTGCTCACGGTTGGTTAGCTGCTCGAGATTTTCCTCCAAATTCTTTTCAGCATCGAGATCAGCATGCTGCTGCCTGTCCAGAAGCTCCTTTTCCTCCCTCAGTTTTGCAGTTTTGGTCCCAGCTTCTTCTTTACTGGAAATATCATTGTGTGAGGCGAAGCATACACCGTGAGTAATGTACAATACAAGTCTACAACGATTGTAGAACATAATCTCACAACTTAACATAAAATTGTAATATTACTTTTGTTTCCATAAAGTATTACTGTACAGTACTTATGATCAACAATGGAACCTAAAACATCAGGTGTAGAGCAACAATACAGTAAACAGTTAGTTAACAGACATAATGAGCAAAAAAAGTCACTTACATATGATGGTACTCCTGAAGTTGAGAGTCAGCTAGTTGAAGTTTTCCAACCCCATCCTGGCCCTTTTCGTTGAGTTTATGGAGAGCTTCGCTCACATCATGCAAGTCTCTCTGTAACTTCTCAATTTCTTTCTCATGCTTTCTCTGATCTTCTTTTTTCTTCTCCAACTCCTTTTTGTTACTTTTGACTTTTGAATTTATACGAGATCTTTCTTCCTTCAACTTCAAAAGCTCTGGTTGCTGAAATGAAAAGAGCTTAAACCTTTCCATCTTATCATTAAATAAGAATGATAGAAGTATAGCAATACAAGAAGAAAACTTAAAAAAAAAAAACAATCAAGACGATTAGTCCAGAATCTAGAAGCATCCATATCTCAAGCCCTTGACATGTCTCAATGGCTTGAGTAACCATTTTTTTTAGTGGACACTAGAGGCAAGATTATTCATTCCAATGCAGAGTGTAATTTCCAAGAAGAAACATGAAAATGGCGCAGAGTATAGTGTTGAATGAGTTGAACTCACATCTTGTTGATTTAAGAGCAAAAAATTGGGAGGGATGAAGAAGAATTATGACTGGAATTGTTGCACGCAAAAAGAAAAGAGGAGAATAGCAAGGCATCTCTCCTCTTTACTTGATTATCAACCACTAGTCCTAGATATAAATATCACAATGCTGGATGAAGAAGGAACTTATATCACAAATCCCACGAATCCACTTTCCTACCATGCCAATCCCAATCATGACCTCCCACTCTGGGGGCAGCATAGCTTTTAATTTGATTATTCCATAATTGTCAGCTACAGTAATGAGTTACAAGATATTAAGCTATAAAATGAACCCAGATAACATACAGAAAAATTCCAGGGAACTAACCTTTTTATCAAACTCAACTTTTTTCTTAGCAATCGACTTCTCACAGCGCATCATTTCTTTTAAGTAACTAGCCTGCTCTTTCCTTTTGGCAGCAATATCAGCTTCATACTGCTCTTGTTCTTTTGAGACTTCTTCAAAATTCTTCTCCTCATTTTCCAACTCTTCATTTGTATTTTTCAAATCTCTATCAATGTTCAAGAGTTGCCACAAAAAGTGTTCCTTCTTCAAAGTTTTCTGCAATATAAACAGGAGACAACTAAATGGATGATGCATGGATTCGTGGTTAACTACATCATTTAGCCACTAATTCCTTGACAATATGAAAGAAAAAAAAAATAAAGAACCGCTCAAATGGCAAGACCATCAAGTAAGGCACGATTATTAATATTAATAACATATAGCATTACATTTGACACAGAGACAGAAGCTACTAGTGTGATAGGAATAAATATCTGCATGAACTGACAATTTGAGTATAAGCATGCATTTATATATGACCACAAAATAACAATTACTGCTTGCCAGCAATTTTTTTGGCTACCAATTATAGATTTCTCATGGTAGATTTTTTAACAGAAACATGGTGATCCACGTTATATACAAAGCCTGCAACTTTCTGCCCAAAATAATCAACAAATGAAAACATTTAAATGCACAAACCAACTGATCTTGCAAGCGCATATGTTTCTCAGCTTCTTCTTTTTGTTGTTTCTTCTGTTTTTTCTCTGTTACCACTGTCTTCTTTTTCTGATATACAAGAGCAAACTCTTCCTCCGCTCTAGCTTTTTGCTCTTCTAACTCCTCATAATCTTTCTTAAGGTCATCAGATCCAGAAATCTGTTCAAGGAGTGCCGTAAGTTCCTTAGGATTCTTGGCTGCAATTGATTCTACATCCCCCTGGAGTAATAACAATAAAGAAAAAAATACCTTCAGTTAAGTTTTATTCCAGTGAAATGAAACATGACTATAAGAGGTACAAAGTCAAAGTGGTTCACTTGCCAAGTAGACTAACACCAAAGATGGAAATGTTGTGTTCGCTGATCAAGAAACCCAATTAAACACATAAAATCAACTAGAGGTGCATATTCCTGGTTCAATGCCTCTACAAGAAGTGAAGTTTAGAAGGTAAAAACATGTTTTCACGTATTTCCTGCACAAGGGTCACCTTGAAGTTTCTACAAACTATGGGCCAAGACAACAAATAGCAAGTAGTTGCAGCTCAATTTAGTGTTAGTTTCAAACTTAAAGATCGTATGATGGATTACTAGTCAGAGTTTAGACAGAATTAACAGGAATTAAACAGTTAGGACAGCATGTATGATCTCAGCAAGGGCCAAAGTATATCCAGTGGCTAATATAAACATGGTCCCATGGTTTTGCATCGACTGTAAGGTATCAACTTTCCCTGATAATCAAAGACACGGATCTGAGCCTTCACTCTTTAAAAGTCAATTAGTTGCAGCTCAATTTAGTGTTAGCTTTCAAACTTAAAGATCTTATGATGGATTTCTAGTCAGAAGTTAGACAGACTTAACGGGAATTAAACAGTTAGAATAGCAGATATGATCTCAGCAGGTGCCAAGGTATGTCCAGTGGCTAATTTAAACATAGTCCCATGGTTTTGCATTGACTCCAAGCCATCATTTTCCAGGGAAATAATCAAAGACGCTGATCTGAGTCAATTAGAGATCATTTTAATTGTCCCTCACCAAAATTGTCCATCTCCGTCATTACACTACCCCAGCCCCAATTGACTTTGTCTCCATACCCCAGCCCCTCCCATTCAGCAGACACTAAAAAGTTTGGACTGCAGTTTATGTCTGTAAAATCCCAAACTATTATATCTGTCTAAAACTAGGAAATATATATATATATAGATATATATATAT
>JAVDBV010003333.1:0-13323 GCA_032619315.1 Piper longum
ATATATATATATATATATGTATGTATGTATATATATGCTTTGGAAAAAAAGGCCATATATTCGCATGTCTGGATGGGCACTAAGAAAAAGGTTGTATTAGAATCAACTTACCTTCAAACTTGTATCTTTTTAGTCAGCTTGTGGACCAGGAGGAACTGGGAATATATTTTGCGTTGCTTTGAAAGGGAGCAAAGCCGTGGAGAATTTGCTTTGTACAAGATAATAACTGATAAAGTTCTACTCCCAAAAAAGAGAAAAAACCAATTAATACGTAATCTGGGCTTGAGGAGAAATGCTTCTGTTCAAATGCTGTAGTTTCTTTGGTACTTCACTGCGTGCTGTTTTACTGCTTTTCATCTGTGCAGGTCTTCCAACCATTATTGATACCCAGTAGTCTGGTAAGTGGTATGTTAGCTTGCTACATATTGCCGAGATAAAAAATCCAAAATGCCGTTTTAGGCAAAACTTGGATTGCTTATTGCCTTCTTGTTCTTCCATTGAATGGCAGTAGCATGCCTTCTTGTTCTTACATTGAATGGTAGTAGAGCAAGCTTCGTTCCTCTCCTTGCAGACGTTCTCTAAGAAGTTGAAAACGAAGATGTTACCAAACTTGGACCTCTTTCTCTTGGCACTTCTCCATGCATCTCTTGTCTCATGTGTTCTCCTTCTCTGCATCTTCTTAGCTTTGGTCGGACTGCTAACAGCTGCTGTTCTCACTCTCTTATCAGTCATTCTGATTGATGTTTACGATACGATGCCTCTAGCTTTGTTTTCATTTAATGTACTATGTGACAATTTGAAGTTGGGTTTGATTCTTGTTATTCTCATGATGACCCATTTAGCTGTTAATATTAGATTGACAATTTCTCCACGGGTACAGTCTGCAATTCAAAGAACTCGGATGAGAGTTCGTGTCCTCAAAGGTAAAACTTGATTTGTATTCTGAACTACTGCTCTAGTAACCCTTTATCTTTTCAAATTTATGAACTCGAGCCGCTTATATCGTGTATACCATTGCCATGTAAATTGGCTGAATTGGGGTTGGGAAAAATAATTGTTTCCAAAATGTTGCTGTTCATATTAAAGGGTTGATTAATTGCTTGGTGCTTGTGTTGATCATTTAGCTTCAGGTGGCGATATTGTGGAGAGATTATTGCGTGAATATCTTTCTATTGGTTTAATATGTCAACTAGCTAGTTTTAAGCACGTCAAAATTTGTTTGCCTGATATAATATTCGTTTAACTATCTTGCAATTTGTTAGGACTTAGGTACAACATGACATCAACTTGCTTCACTAATAACTTAATTTTTGTAATAAAAGAGCACTGCGAGCACTTTTTTCCCAATAGGATCACAATCAATTAAATAGTTGAAAAATAAAAAACCTCACCCCAGGGCTCATAATTTAAGGTGGGCTGTTCTAAACAAGCATTATTTACAAATTATTTGTCACACTAAATTGAAATTGTGCAAGTTGATATCATCGATTGTACCGAAAATAAAGATCAAATTGATTCATTAGATTCACACATATCACTTTAAAGAACACATAATTCTCGGTGAATTAAGTCGAAGTTTCAACCCTTAAAATGAAGACAAACTTTAATTAAATAAACTCGATTCACAATTATTTTTAGGACGAGCAATCGAGCCACAAACAACCTGACTCCTTAGAAGGCGAGATTGTTTAAACGCCAAATTAAATCAAGTTTAATTATTATACTTTATTATAAATACTAAGATTAACAAAATTTTAATCACTAAGGGCAAAAACTATAGAATTTTTCTATTTTCCAAATGGACGGTTGGGATTGAAAGTCATAAGAAAAAAAATGTGATTCTTTTTTTTTCCCGGCCATTAATAGCAGCTGTCCAGTCCACCGCCGGCCGGCGGCGCCGCCAAAGATGGAAAGCGCCGCCGCTCCGCCGTCTCCTTCTCCGGCGACCCTCGACCCCCCGCCGCCGGACGCTTGGATCCAGTCCTCCCTCCGCCTTTTCCCCCAGTGGTGCCGCTCCTCCGCCCAGGTCCGTCGCCTTTCCCTCCCCAAAGCTCCCGCCTTTTCCGCTTTCCGCAGAATCCGATCGATTCTATGGTTTTCGGGTGTGGTCAGGGCTCGGATCCGGTTTCGGTGGCGGTGTCGAGGGTGAACCAGTTCGACGCGGCGAGGTTGGACGTGGAGATGTCGGCCATGTTGAAGGAGCAGCTGGTCAAGGTGTTCGCTTTGATGAAGGTGCGCCTTTTTGTTTGCTTTCGTTGGTGAAGGTGTCATGGTTGTCTCGGTGGTGTAATGGAATATGTTTGGGGTGTGGTGGATTAGCCAGGGATGCTGTTCCAGTACGAAGCGGAGCTGGATGCGTTATTGGAGTTTCTTATATGGAGGTTTTCGATTTGGGTGGATAAGCCCACCCCTGGGAATGGCCTTATGAATCTTAGATACAGAGATGAGGGTTCTGCCACCATTAGAGGCAGCAAACGACTGTACCCCTGCGCTTTCGTTAGAAGATTATATGTCATGGAAGTGACTGCAAACGATTGTGTTTACTAATAGAAATCGTTATATTTGTGAAAATATGGTATGTTTTTCTTATTGAGATGGATATGGTATGAGATGACTTCAAACACGAATCCTTTGTATGAAATCATTACATTTGTGGAAAATTGGTGATTTTATCTTATTGGATTTGATTGGGTGTGAAATGATTGTAGACTATGTATTTTTAGCTTGAAATTATCACGTGTAATGAAATGACTGCAATGCTGTATTATTTTACTCAAATCATTATGTTTGTGAAAACTCTGTCACGTTTCCTTATTCCAATATGGTGTGAATTGACTGATGACACGATCATTGGCTTGCAATCATTACATTTGTTAAAACTCTCTTTTGCTTGTTTATTGGATTTGGTATGGTATGTAATGACTGCAAAACCTGTATTATTTGCTACAAAATGTTACAAAGGTGAATTTTTTCCCCTCAGTTAGGACGGGGCTAGAAGGTCCTGGTCTTACACTTTCACAGAAGGTATTGTATTGCTTGGGCACCGTTGGTGGACAGTATATATGGGCTCGGCTGCAGTCTTTACCTGCATTTCGCAGGTCGGGTGATTCTGATCAGGTAATGAAAGTGTTTTTCGTTTTTTTTCCTTTCACATTAATATCTTGGTTTTGGTGTTATTCACCTTTTTAAATGATACCTCTTCTCACATCCTTTAGAGGTCAGTTGATCGCAGAGCTTGGATTATGATACAACGAGTGGAGGGCTTTTATAGAGCTGCCTCATTTGTCAACTTACTTTTATTTCTTTACACTGGAAGGTACACTTTGCTCATCACAGATATTTGGTTCGTTTTATGTCTTCAAATGAAACTGCATTAACTTTTCATTCATACCTCATGCACTGTATTGATCCCCATCAAAAAAATTCAATTAATTCCTTTCTGGTATTGAAGCCCCTTACGTGATCTCAAACAAGATTGTATTTCTCTCATTTTCAATTTTTTGTGACATTTAATTCTCTGAATGAGGTTGATAATTTTATTTTTTGAAAAGAGGATTATATCTCTAACTTATAACCTATATAAGATAGTCAAAAAGTTTTTCTTTCCCTCGTCACTTTAAATATATATTCTTGTATATTCTTCTTCTAATTGATTTGTTAGTTTTATATGCGGTAATTTTGCCTTCGGAGGCACTAGTGTACAGAATTTTCCAATTGTGCAGTTGGCCCTAACAGTGTGTTGTTTGCATTTTGAAAATAGTTGGTTGACATAAAAATCTTGTGTGTATATCTGTGTGATAGATGCTTAATTGTTTTATCAAGTGTTTCATTTGTTGCAAGTGCAGATATAGGACTCTTAGTGAAAGGTTTCTTGGGGCCAGGCTTGTGTATGGCAGTCCTAACATGAATCGGGCTGTTAGTTTTGAATACATGAATCGCCAGCTTGTTTGGAATGAATTTTCGGTAACTTCTCAATATGCGCTATCTTTTCCATTTTTCGATTGTTACAAGAAAATATGGATATATTGCTTTTATTTTCTCTTAAAAAACCTGTGCTTTTGCACTTGTTTGATCTGATGAGCTACTTGGACTGGCCAGCATGAGTTTTGAATTGGACCATTCGGTTTTTGATTAATAGGGACAAGAGAAGTTACTGAGATTGATAATTGTTGGTGTCACTTTTGATATATTTATTAGTCGGAGATGGTTACTCCTTTTTGTGAAAAAAATTTGAAACCACAAGTTACGTGAAGATAACTAAGGACATTTTTAATTCCATATTAGCCAACCTGTTTTGGAAGGATTGCCTTTGCCTTAAATTAGGTACTTTTCTTATATGAACTGAAGTGAAATAGGACGTCTAATAAGACCAACTATATGAGCACTAGGCCACTTTTTATAGTTGAATTGGAATAATACTCTGCCATAGCTATTGCTTAGAATCTCCGGTTAGATGTGTGGCTAAACTTGTTTCTGTTTTTGATCTGCAGGAGCTGTTATTACTGTTTCTTCCTCTTCTTAATTCATCATCTTTTAAGAAGTTTCTCCTTCCATTTTCAAAGGATAAAACTTCTGGTGCAGTGAATGATGAAAGCATATGTCCTGTTTGCCAAGCAAATCCTAGTATACCATTTGTAGCTCGACCTTGTAAACATAGGTATGCCTCCTGTTTTAATCCTATAATGCATCACATAATGTTCTAAGATTATGATATGGTTGCTTACTTTTATGACTTTGAGATTCCCTGGTCTGGTCAGTTAGTTTTCTAGCATGGCTGTCTTGAGCCTTTTCTATAGCTCAATAAATGAGGTCTCTGTCTTCCTTCATGCTGACTTATGCACGTATGTCAAAATCCGAGAGTCTTAGTATAGAAATGAGAAGCAAGAGTCTTAGAGCAATTAACCAATTACACTGGAAGAAGTAGCGAATCTTTGTGGAACATGAGCACATTTTATGAACATAGCATCATGCTGGTCATAGTAGCACTTCATTGTGTAGTTTCCTCTACCACTCCTAATTTGAGAATCTTGAGGTTCAGACATTATAATAATGACGGTGTACTTTAGTTGTTAACAGGTATAACTGACAGTGTGCGGTTAAAGTTAGTGGATTTTTAAGTATATTTCGATGGTGTGAACAAGTTTAATTTCTAAGCACAACCACTTTAAATTAGCTATTTCTTTAAGGCGGGAAAAAGATATGGCCAAGCAGCAAAATTTGTTCTTATTTCGTTATCTTGTTACCTTGCGGAGATCTAGCAAGATTCCATTGTAGCGTAGTCGTGTGAGTGCCTTCTTCTCTTGAGATTGCTATTTGTGGCCTTTTTTTAACGAAAAGTGACATATGGTTTCTTTTTGTTTGTGGACGGTTCTGTGATTTTCATGGATGTTAAAGGAACATGGAAGTGATTCGATGTGACCCAAAATGGTAGGCTTTAGCTAAAAAAAGTACGTTGAAGATTTTACTTTCTAGCTGAACATGGAGGATTTGCATTTTTAACATGGCTCGTACGTGAAACATGAATGCGCTCATGATATATGCATATCATTTTTTTCCTCGGTCCTGCATATGAATTTTGAGAATGTAGTTGTTACTTGCTTTTAGTCGTCTCGGTACTGAATAATATGTAACACTTGCATATGATCGTCTCAGGTATTGTTATTATTGTCTTAGAACAAGATGTGCTGCTAGTTCATCTTTTCGTTGCACTCGCTGCAATGAGCCTGTAGTTGCCATCCAAAGACTTGGTCACCCATCCAATGTGAAACAACCAAAAGCTTGATTTTTTTTTTTTTTGAAAAAATTGCATTGTTTGTGTATAAAATGTATAATAGTAACAGCCAATATGATCATTTTTATATGGCTGCAAAGCTTAATAGCGTTTCCTACAAATTTATGTTCTTTTCGAGTTTTCCATTTTCCATTTGGTCACCCATTAAAGATTTGAGATGGTACTGTAAGGATAGCATATTAAAAATGTGCCTATAATAGTACAAATAATCATCATAAATGAAACTGGTTAATGGAAAATTATGGCTATTATAAAACGTGTAAATACAAAATGAATATTTTAAGCAAATTGACAATATCAAGTGCGAGGTCTTCATCAAACCTTAGTCTCTAATTTTGCAAGAAGCGCATTTAATAATCCGAAGTAGCACACTTGTCAGTTCATAGAGGGTGAATATAATGGAGATCAATTATGTTGTCACAAGCGGAAACACCCCTTGTCACCGAAATTTTGGTAATAAATTTGGCGCTGTCATGTCACGAAAATACGGTGACAAAATTCGTTATCCTGCCACCTTGGCCCCACATCTATGCCCGTTGCTCAGCCACCACCGATGGCGCTCCTTGCGTGGCAATGCCGCCCACCTCTTGCCTAGCTCGATTTGGCCCTCCTTGTGAGGCCACTGCCCGGGACAACAACGCCCCGTTGGCCGACCGGATCTAACCTCCCTTGCGCGGCCATCGAAAGTCCCGGGCACAACAATGCCAACCACTTACATGACCGTACATATGCCATAAGCTTTAAGACTCTTTCTTTATTCACATTTATTTATTCGTTTTACAAACAATTTATCAAGACATATCACGACATGATTATTATTATTCACACAACATCAATATACTATCATTATACATTGTCAAATTTATTACCAAATTTTTGTGACAATTATTAATCACTGTTCTATGCTACTGTTTTCTTGGTGATTGTTCATCACTAGTTTATCATTGAAAGTTGCAGCAATTCGGTGACAAACTGCCACCATAATTTGTCACCGAAAGTATTGATGGCAAATTGTCACTTAAATGTTGTTGATCTCAATTAGATGCAAAAGCTTTTACCGTGGGGAATTTCGGTGACAAATTCGATGACAAACACCCTTTTGTTAAGAAGGGGGTTTTCCATCAGTGTGTTTATGGTGTAGCCACACAATTTGCTTACTGTACAGTTTATACGTCATGGGATTAGAAGACCCAAATTACATCAAAGAATTTAAAATAACAAAAATATAATAAAACAATCAATACAAAGTGGTATTTCATAATTCTAGCAATGTAGGTGCATCTCCTCTTCTCTTAGGTAAGTCCCCACGCCTGTAAACACAAACCAAAACGAAAAGAAAAATAAATTTAGTAAGCAATTTAGCACTTTTATTTACTATATTTTTTCCTGTTTCTAATTCAACCAGTTCGTATCATATATTGTCATAGCACTTTATCTCCTTTACCCAAGTTAATTTTTTCGTTGGATCATCTTCATCCTCCAGAATTAACATAGTGAATGAACGGCAAGAATGTGTTTGTACTAAATAGCTAATTACCTGTATCCTTCCATCTGAAGTGCCAACTACTAGCACATCTTCATCATCGTTCACAGCCATGCAAGTAACCCTAGTGTTCATGCTTGCTTGAACTGTGCCAACTCTGTTATGTTTCTCTCTAGACCAGATCTCTACCACTCCATTCTTACAGCCTAAATAGATCAGCTCCGAGGTGACGGCCATGGATCGAATCTCGGAAGACGATGACAGTGATCCGACCAATCTGTAATTCGATATACTCCATATCTTGATCAAAGCAAAGAGAACAGAATTCTCAGTGTATACCACAAGCAGAGTAATTTTTTAGTTCAGTAGAAAAATTACAAGATTTCAAGATAGAAGAATAATGACCAATTCATGCTGTTTTATGTCGTTAGTTATATGCAAGTACAGTAGATGTTCTGATGAATTGATGCTTATGAGACCTAGACAGATTTTATTTAATCTTTGTTAGTTATGTGGTGTTATAGTTACCTTCACAGCAGCTCCATCTATGGGGGCACCAGCAGAGTATAGTAATCCATTGTGTACTTGAAGTGCATATATGGGATGTGCCTTCCCCAATAATTTCCTGTTTCCCTGCTGAACAGAGCTTAACGTTCCAGAAACCAAATCAATCTCCTGAAAAAATCAACATAGTTCAGGAATTAGAAGAAACAATCAATTAGTAAAGGTTAACCTACATAAATGTTAGGTTAAATTCCTTCTATCGCAAAAGATTTTGAAGATTGAGAAAGCAATCAATCGATGATATGAAATCCTTGTCGACGACTCCATTATTATTGCTAAAATAAATTGTAGTTTATGTTGATGAGGATGATCCACCTGAATGCTATTATCAGTGCATCCACAATATAGTTTTGCTTGTAGAAGGGCCAAGCACCTAACATGTTTGTTAGGATTGAGCAACTTCGAGCTACCATTCCAAGATTGTACCTGTAAGATAATAGGGAAAAAAAAAATCTTGTGAGTGTACAGTGTTAAGAGGCTAAGATTTAAGACAATGGATGGGGGTTCAGATCAAATATGGTTTAGATAATGGCAGATTTATAATCGGAATGGAAATCACTAAATCCGAACCCAGTAAGTTCTTGATGGGAATGGAAAGAATCAGATCAAATTTCTCAAAAACCTATTTGGATTTGGGTGGATATCTGACCCAACTGGCCGCTTAGCTAAGATGACTCGTAATCCAAGACTTAAAGCTAAATATTAACGAAAATTATACATTTTTAAAAATACAGATGAAATCAGTCAAACTCATATTCAATCCGAACATTGTCAAATATATTATGCATACGACTGTTCTAAATCCAATCAAAAAACTTCTTCGAATTATAATTATATGAGGGAGGAAAATCGAAATATTTGAGCACCTCTGTTTATGAGAGTTCTTAGTAAGACTACCTTGACACCAGCTCCCTGAGGAATGAAGCAAGAGATGGTATTGGCAACAGCCATGTCTTGAACTTGGTCTTTCATGTCATATAGTTGTATGCATTTGATTGTTTCCTCTCCAATGGTCCAGACCTGTTGATCAAAAACATCATCATAAACTCATGCCAAGATAGGATTTATGTATAGCTTGTCATTCAAAAAACATACTCTGACAGTTCTATCGAGAGAGCCACTGTATAGCTTGTCTCCAGGTAGTTGAACATGCAAGCGAGTGACTGCCTTGGTGTGCTCTCTCATGTCCATCCTTGGACGTAGGTTCCCCTTACCAGTCCAGACCTGTCTTCATATTGCAGATAAGTGCATGTAACAAGGATTCAAAGAAGTGGTTAATCACAAAAATTTAGAGGGTGAAAAGGCTTGGAAGCACCTTAATTGATCCATCAAAATGACCAGAGAATGTCATGTCTTTGAAGCAAGTGACACAGAAAACTTCCCCATTGCTGCAGCAGTCCACTTGAGTCAGCTCTTTGTGTGACCAAAGTTCAATCTGCAGGACAAGATTGATCTTTTTCAGTAAGTTTGTATTCGAATACTGTTCACTCAAAAACCTTTAACTTACACTACTTGGATCTTGTCCTTCTGACAAATCTTTTAACATCTCAGTTGCTACAACTGATGATTTCTTGAGCTCCCTCAGGTTTCTCAGTATCCCCTTGACATTAAAAGTTACCTCGTGTAGTCCCTCTGCACAACAGCTACCCATTAACATAAAAGAAACCATAGTTTTGAAACTTAATTACGGAGATGCTCACAGACCAGGATCCTCTATGAAGCTTTTCAAAGCAAGCATTGCAAGGGCTTTGTCTTCTGGGTCTCGAGCAGAATTGAAGATGGAGATGAACCTCTTGAGGAGGCAAACCCTGGCAGCACCTCTCACCCCTGTGTTGGGCAAGACAGAGAGCATATGCACTAACCATGTTGCCGACTCGAAACAAGCTCGAGATAGCTCTCCGTATTTGCTGTTCAATCCTTCCGACAAGGCCTCAAAAAGCAGGCCAAATTCATGGCCGACCAAAGCAAACGCCATTCTCTTCTCCCATTCCTCCGCAGCCTTCTCTTCCTCCCCCTCCTTTAGCCATTCAAACAAAAAGGGTTCCCAGAACGTTTAGCTAGGCAACGCACAATGACAAAAAGGAGGGAAAGGAGGGGAAGTTGAGCAACAAACATGTTACTTACCAAATTCTCTTTGAAGTTGTCAGTAGCATGATTTTGGCGGTTTGTTCTGATAATAGCTCTGTAGCTCTTCTCCAACCCTGCACGCTTTAGTAGGTACGCTCTAGCAAGAGGCTTCCCAGAAGAAGAGAACCTCCCTTGCAGAGACATGATTGTCTCAGCAGCTGTAATTTGGGTGCCAGGGAACTCTGGGTTTTTGAGGCAGGAAACAAGTGCATCTATTGCCTCCTCTCTGTAGATGCTCATCTTCTTGGGTGGGGTCTGTAGTCACACAACAGTTTTATAAATGTTAGACACTTAAATTGCTACATCTGAAGATAGCCAAGATAATTGAGATCATTTAGAGGAGATGGCAACCAGAAGATCGAGTTGGAGTAGTAGACCAGCAACAACAGGGCGCTGATCTAGGAGGGCTGCTTGCAGATATATGAGAAGAGTGTGCATTGTGCTAAAAGACCCACCATCTTTTATGTTGTGAAGAAGCTGCTCATTCAATATCCTCCTTGACATTCACAAAAACATTAGTGATTGATTGCCAACAAGAGTTGAATGCTCAAAAAAAAAAAAACATTGAAACTCATAGAAGAGAAGCAATTACTTGCTCTGCTTCACCAGCTCAGAAAGAAAGGACACTATCTCAAACCTTTCTCCATCATTTGCACCCGCAAAGCTCTCCAACACAGGCGTCACTTCCACTTTCTCGGCGATGGCCCTTCTACAAGACCCTTCTTCTTCCATGCATCTTAACAACACCCCCACCGCAGCTATCCTCTCCTGCACTGATTCTGCTTCTAAGCAGGCGACAATGGATTCAATTGCTTGCTCAGATATCACAGCTCGAGTTTCCTTGCTCACACTTTCGTCAGCAATTCCTCTCATAATCTGCCCCAACAATACAATTGCTGCTGTCCTGGGCTTCACACACATGCCAACCATGTCCCCCTCTTGCTTTTTGACAACTTTGAGAAGAGCTTCAACCATGTCCATCTCCAAGAGCTGTTCATGTGAAGGACCCAAGAGATATATCAGCACAACCGCTTCAATCAATCCTTTCTTGAACAGTGCAACTACGCATTCTATATCAGATTCCACTCTGGTCAGCGTTTGAATCACTGTGCTCTCCCTAGAAGCCAGATCGGAGAGGAGGAAGACGGTGGCTTTGAGAATCCGAGGATCAATGGAATTGAACAAGATCTCAACAAGGCCATTGATCACTGCTGGTTTAGACAGCAATGCTTGTATCTCAGGGACTACACTACTAGCTTCCTTCCAGAACTGCCCAATTCTCAGAACGGCCTTCTCCGACTCCTCCAACACATCCGAAGTGCAGAGGTTGGAAATTGCTAGCCGGAGCTGGCCAAGTGTGCCGTCCATGGAAGCTTGGGTGATGACACCGGATGGGGAAGAGGAAGGTTTGGTGGAGTTGGAGTTGGTGGCAGGTTTTGGAGGTTGGTTTTCGGTTTGAGACCATTTGGAGCCGGGGTTCTGCTCCTTCCAACCGGCGATGAGTCGCTTGAGGACATAGTTGGTCTTGGGGAGCTGGGAGCTCTGCAACTTCTGACGAGTGATTGGGCATGTTGAGTTGCCTCGCTCGAGCCATTCTTGGATTGCTCTTCGCTCATATGTCTGGCCTGTTTCCAAGGTCACTGGATCGACGAAGACGTGGCTTGTTATTGGGCAGACGAAGTCCTTCGGAGGTGTCTGCTTCCCACCATCCGCCATTAATGTTGTAGCTCCAGGTGAGCTGGAAGAAGAGCTAGGTAACAAACTCAGAGATGGATAAATCAGATCAGCAAACAAAACATGATACAAATTATTAACTAATGTTTAACCTGTTGGAATCTTTTAGAGCTCCATGTCTGTCGTTGAAATCAAAAAAAGCGAACTCGGCGTTTGTTTCCTACAGAACAGAGAAGCTACTGTTATTGTAGCAACCTGTGAGCAATGAAACAAAGTTTTTATTATGATATTGTAACCATCGAAGTGCAGACCTCGGTTTCACCTTCAGACTCAGAGGAAGATACCTCGGCAAAGCTGCCTCCAGAAAAAGATGCCTTTTCGAAATATGGATCGGAACTGGTGGTGGGTGATGGCAGATTGGAGAGAAGAGCAAGGGGGACCCTTTGAGGACTTGGTGACGGAGGTCTGCCGACGGTGCTGTCGGTGGGTCGATCAAGATCAACCGATGACGGCTCCTCTTCTTCTTCTTCTACCCACAATGGCTATAATCATGTTCATTATGGTGTCATTGGTTTTTGAGGATTGAATTCTTCAAGATTGAGTCTACTGGCTTTAAATTCATTCAATAAATTAATCACCCCAAGTGGCCATATAAAATATTTAATGAGATAATAGTCAAATTTCCACGAAACTTGATCTTCTTCTTCTTCTTTTTTCTTCATGTATCCCCTCGGATTAGACCACAAATTTAATATTAATACTATTATGCTATTCTACTCGATCGCATTGTTCGCAAGAAAGTTTAAATTTTTCATAAAACCTTGACAGTGACATATTAATAAAATGGGAAACAGCAAGGATGTACTAATTGAGATTTTGAGTAATTCCAGTCAGTAAAATATGCCACAAAGAGCCAAATAATCAGGTGGCATTTGATAGCAAACTATATTGACCTAAAGAACATACTTCGCAAGAAACATTGAACTTACGATAATCACATGAATGGCCCAAAATCTTATATCAAATAAAAGTTGCTTAGTGATTGGTTTTATGCATGTATGAACCCTACTTGATTTTTTTATGTGATTGTATTGGGTCGTCCAGTTTACTTGTAATGCTTCTGATAGATCGAGTTTATGAATGAGAAATGGGAAGAGCTAACATCACATACATTATAACGTCCTTGCTTCTGTCTTGAATCATCGACAATTGAGCCATCTTCAACTCCCGAACTTGTAACTTGATTCATCCTACTTTGGTCTCCAATCCTATCCAAAACAAGAGATGGTGGTAGAACTTGGCCAACTCCATCCCTCCCATTTCTACCTTGCACCACTTCCTTCAAGAACAAGGCAAAGGTTCTAGTGTTCTCGTTCACCACCTCCTCGTAGGCTGCCTCCAGCTCCTTCAACTCTGCCGCCTCGTCGCCGCTCATCGTCGATATCAGCCCCATTCCGACGCTCGACCTTGACCGCCGGAGGTTCGGCGCTTTCCTGTAGAGTATCCGGCTCCTTTGCTCCGTGAACCATTGTAAAGCAGGACAAAGGTGGTACACAAAGAGGTCCTCGAAGACGACGGGGGCGATCTCAGACCTGGCGGCGGAGGGGTCGAGGGCGAATAAGTCGAGGAGGCAGACGGCGGCATCGACCGGCCGGTGGGTGGCGGCGTGGATGAGGGAGAGGAG
>JAVDBV010003336.1:0-13042 GCA_032619315.1 Piper longum
GGGGCAGAAGGGGTGAGGTGGACAAGTAATGCCACGTTTTGGAGGAAGTAGGTTTGACGTGATAAAAACTTAACTCTCTCCTGACACAAGTCAATATTATGAAATAAGTATTAAAAATAATTTGAAAAAATAAAATACCATAAAATAAAAACTTGACTTACTCCCACTAGAGTCAATATTATGAAATTGATTTTAAAAAAATTAAAAATAAAATACCATAAAATACCAAAAAATTGATTTTATTACAAACTCAAGTCAGGTTTTTATTACAAAATTATTTTATTTTTAAAAAAATAATTTTGTAATAAAAATTTGACTCTATCCTGATTCAATTTAATATTACGAAATAATTTTTTTTAAAAAAAATGTAATAAAAACTTAACTCGATCTTGTTCGAACAAATAATATCATGTCACGTGACATGTCATCAAATAACGGAAAAAATTAACGGAGTTACGGAAAAGTTAACATAGCTATGGAAAAAAATTAACGGAGTTAGATAGGAGGGGTGTTAAGTGATGAATTTTGAAAGTGAGGTAGCTAAGTGATATTTTGGGTTGGTTAAAGGGTGTTAAGTGATATTTACCCTATATTCTAACACAATGTATATGATTATGTATCTATTATTTTAGTCGGCCATTGAGTTGTTTTTGGTCTATGTTTTCAACTCTATTTTTGTGAAATTTGTATAATAATAGTCTAATTAATAGTTTTTTATGAATTTTTAACAGGTTTATATTTTATCTTATAATGAATTTTAAATATTATTAATTTAATTTAATTTAATAATATTTATGGATTATTTTTAATAAATTTTATTTATTGTATTTTATTAAGTGTAGTTTTATATTTTGTTATTAGTTGTCTTTTCATATTTTAAAGTTAACCACTTTGTTATAAATAAGGGTGCTAGAAAAAAAGATTGTTCTCTCTTTGATATATATAAATTAGTTTTTTATATGTTTTCATCTCTCGTGTATAGATTAGTTTATTATGTATGCTTTTCTTTATTATTTTACCCGTGAGGTATGATGATATATCATTGTCAATTAGATTTCAATATGTTATGTTTGTTGACTAGATTTTAGTATACGTATATGTTTATGACTTATATGTTTCATTGAGTTTTGATTTCATATGGTGTCGTGTTTTGGCATATTATATGTGATTATGTATGTATGATTTTATTTTTTAAGAAAATTTTAGATTATAATTTAACCTAAATTAAGAATCTTTAAAATATTAAATTTTATATACATATGCAATTATATTATTAAATTAAACTTTGTTAATAATATATATTTAATTTGGTTTTTTACAGATTTTATTTATTTATTTATTTGTATAAGTATAATTTTATTCAATTTAAAAATCTTTTAAAAATAGATTCTATTTAGTTATTAAAATTAAAATTAATTTTAATATTTGTATATAATTATATTTTTTTTGTTAAAAATATGTATTTATTTATTTAGTTTATTTAAAAAATATAATAATAAGTTTGAAATTAATTTTGTATATTCTTAATATTTTTTATTAATAAATTTCATATATTTTGCTATCGCGTGAGTGGACGCCATCCATGTAAGGCGTCTTGTGCATAATCAAACGGTGGAAATAAAGTGAAAAGTTAGGCTGATATTTACAAAACATTAGAAAAGGAAAAATATTTTAATTTAAAAGAGGAAAATATTAAATAAGAAAATGGATAATATTAATTTATTTGATATATATGATGTAAAGCTATATACATTGTAATTATTTTTTTAATTGATGCATGTGCAATGTTTTAAAGTTATTAGTTTATACAATGTGATAATAGTTTTTATCATGTGCAATTTAGTGAATATTTTATTTCACATATTTTATTAGATAAATTATGATCTTATCTGCGCATTGCCCAAAGAAGCAACTAGTTTAACCCTATTAACTAATCAACAATGCTTTCTTATCAATATTAACTGAAAATGACGTGGAACGTTTTACCTTATTATTATCAACACTAAGTTAAGTGCTATAATTTAAAGAGAGCATATTAATCGTTGTCGGCATGGCTTTTTTTTTAATTAATCAAAGGTAAAATAACCACGTCAAACAAATTCCTTAGTACAATAGAACTGTTAAAACACGATCTTATGGGAACGGGGGTGGGTTTTAAAAATAGAACTTGCTAAAAGATGCATGATGATCAATTTTGGGTATAAACTATCGTCGATGCTAATTTCGTTGATATCTATTTTCCAAAGCAAGTCGTAGTTCCTACTTTCGGTGGTTATTAGGCAAGTAGCTGTGGCTTGTTTAGGTATATACCATGCACGGGAACGAAGCAGGAGCTTGACACTGCTTCTACTTCGCCGCCATGGTGAGCTCGGCAAGTTGCATTTTGTACCCTACGGATTTCCTTGTTGAATCCAAACACTTTTTTAATAAGTTTTACAAATGCCAACGATCTCAAGAACCAAATTATCAACAGCCATTAGCCCCTTTAACCAATCTATTGATCAGGACCGGGAGATATTGTCTCCCTACTGCTGTTGCCTGTTGGCGTGCCTCTCCACCTTGTGTACCGATACTACGAGTTATAGGCTCAGAGGATAAAGTTATTCGCAAAAAAAAAAAACACATGTAGGCATCGACAAAATATAAACGAAAAAGTACAAACAAGTGTCTTAATCTAGAGTCAAACGTCCTTCCATGATATTTTTGACACCAACGAACACTTCCCCAAAAAGTTGCCTCCTTGGTAGACAAAACCTATATTGACAAACTGGAGTTCATGAAGCCTAAAAAACTTCATTTAAGCATGTCCTCAAACTTCTCATCTTCTTCCTGGCCCCCTGCAAATTATACCAAATTATCAACACGAGCAATGGGATACGTGATATTCCGTGCACACTAATCAGACTAATATTTGAAGCTTATCACTGAAAAGTAAAAACTTCTTACGTTGCGAATAGTTGCAATGGTTCTCTCAGCGTCACGGAGTTGAGTATATATTCCCTCTTCTGCTTGCAGCAGAAGCTTTCTACAGGAAGCATCTAAAAATGTGAACGATCAAGACAAAAATGTGAGTTTTCATCACTATAATATAGTTGCTCTATGACCATTAGAACAAAATTTACAGATAGCAATGCTGGAGTAAAATGTAAATCAAATAATAGCACTTTCTGTGGGAGGACAACATAGAGAATAAGACACTAGTACTTCGCCTGTCAACATTTCCTTTCAGTTCCAGGTGATAAGCTTCAAGTTCCTCAAGTGTAGTTTTGTATTCATCCAGAAGACGGTACACTTCTTCTTTATATTTATCATGAGTAACTCTCAGTAGCTCAGATTGTTCTGCAAAGTTTCTCTACGTCAGATAATTAACATGAAATTTTACCCCAAACATCCCAAAATATCTACAATCTCTAGACCAACCTGTTAGCTATCCCATGTTCATACAATACACTAAGCAGATAAGTAACCACAAACAAACTGACATGAATTAAAAATTTTTGCCAGAAAATCTTGAACAAGAAACAAGCGGGCCATTCCATTTTATGCAACAGCAATTTTACGATCATGCTATGAACTCTTCAATTAATCAATCGAAAAATTGTGGGTCATTTCCTATGAAGCAAAACATAAAATCTTCTTCAAAGCTCTATGACATGTACCTGTTCATGAAGCCATTAAGCCATGCTGTTCATGATTCAGTGACAAAAGTATACATGACACGCAGAATATTCTGTACTCAGTACTAGTATCATGCAACATTCTACAAATTGATATTAATCTGCATTTGTTGGCTGACGTATTTAATAATCAATAATGACACCTTGTTGCATGGGCTTACAGTCAAATTTTTTCCAACATTGTAAAAGGTATTAACCAGAGAAATAAAGGAGGAAATGCTTCAACATATTATAAGTTAATAATGATGACAGAATCAGAAGTGTTATCCATTACCTCCAAACTTGATTTCTAAGCGTTTTCGTTTTGTCTTGCTATGGCTTGAGAGCTTATTCCTGAAGAAAAAAATAAAAAAAATAAAATAAAGAAAGCCCAAGTGGACCACTTTTAAAATATATGAGCATTCACACAGGTCACAATAAAATGAGCACTTACGCTTCTGCAGAAATCTGAGACTCAATGGTCCTAAGTTGAGAATGTATTCCATTTGCAACAGATGCAAGTATTTCAGATATTTTCTCACTTGTGTGTAACTTCACCTTGTCTTTATATCGCTCTAAAACCAAGGCAAACTGGGAAATGGCTCTACACGAAAAACTAAAGAAAATGAGAATCAAAGGAACAGGGGAAAAAAAGGATTAAATGGCTCATTATTGGCTGCGCTTAAGGTAGAAATGCAGAAAGCCAATTATCAACAAAAAACATCACATGCCATAATATGTTATATGCATGCAGATATAAATTAACAAAAAAAATAGAATCAGTCATTCTGCACGTACAAGCAAATCCATATGGCAGCAATAACTGAAAAATGAAAAGGTTTAGAAAAATTACAGTCATGATTTTTCAGCATGTTTTTCTATGTCGATATACATAGCAGCTATCTCAAATGGGCTAGACAAGAACACATATGAATGTTAAAATTCTGATAAATTAATAAGTAGTAAAACACAAGAAAAATGAGTCAACCTAGACAAGGGATCTTCTGAGTTTTTGCCCAACAGAATATGAACAGCTGCACTATCTTCATCTTCATCTAACAGTGGTTTCAAGCGGAAGAAACATAAGAATCGGCTATAGAAATCCCGGGATCAATAAACAAAAGAAAAGGAAAATAATTACTTCGATAATTCATGGGAGAAGGTAAACTGTGATAGGATTTGCTAGGCCTTTCAGGTGTTTCACTTTGCAATCTTTTTCCATGCAAGTGTGGAGACAATTGAGGAGTAGAAGCGCCTGAAGACATTTGACTTGCTGCTTTAAAGTCTACATAGAAAGAAGGATAGAAATTTTACAGAGGAAACTAGACCCATATTTGTATAGGTTTACAAATGCAGCAACAACCATAAAATTAGATATAAGGATAAGTAGAACAAGCAATCTCAGCCATAAAAGCTTTCCCAACAGGCACGTATAGAATTGGAATTCAAGATGCAGATCAATCGCCATCTTTCAAAGGATAACGAGGAAAATCTTACCATCTTCAAGCAGTCGTTCACACATTATTTACAGAATAAACTCACATTCATCCACAGAAAAAGTGGAAAATTAAAATGATAAAGTTTTGTTTTTAAAAAGAAGACACCAAAAAATAAATTGTAGTTGTTAAGTAATTTTTGAATGATCACCCAACTAATTAATTCACGTACATAATCAAACATTACAGATTTGAACTTGTCTACTGGACCATATATATGAATACCAGGCATAGCCTCTATCACAATAAATTTCTTCAATAGATAAAAGGGCTGGTCAAATTTAACATTTTCACACACAAATGGGCTGATTTTCAAATATATAATAGTTACAATTTTCAATTTTGTTTACGTCAGGGACTTGATTGATATGCATGATGTATTCAATGTGAAGCGATATAGTATGGAAACCTTTGGCAAAGATATTATTTCTAAGAGACTCATCATCACAGTCCTCTGGTGTTGTAAGTGACAGCTGCTTGTACTCATTTTTATCTTCCATTGGGGTTGACAAGTCCCCAAGACATTGTAGTGGTACTTTCAAATCTTGTTTAACTTTCTGAACATTTGTTAAGAAAACTGCAAAAATATTGAAAATCCTACCACTGGAAAAGGCAATGAAAGAAGGCTAATGATGTTTCCTAGAGTGGCTTTTGATAATTCCTTGAGACTTAGAGGAAGTTGCACTTGATTTTATTACATTTTATGAAAATAACCACCTCAAATCTCTAAGATTTACTAAAAGCATTCCTAGGAAATAGCATCAGCCAGAAAGAAAGGATACGACTGATTCATTCAACAATTCTGTGAACATTCCACCATAAGAAGCTCTCCTGCAGAATTCATTTGACTTAGATCTTCCATTCACAATAAAGGACTTGCTCAATGCTGTTTTCTCCAGAATCAGTCCCACAGGAGATTTAGTTTCTACGTCTGACTGCATGACTAACTTTGGAGTGTAATTATCTGATGAGACTACATTTACTGGTGTTGTGCTACAAACATTTGCCTGGGTCACGGGGAGATTCCTTTTGTTACCACGGGATGCAGTTTTCTCTGCTGCTGGTAAAATATCTTCCATTTTGTTGGAAAAATAATTTTTACCTGTAATGCATAAAAAATGACCAACCAATTTTGGAGATATACATTGGCAAAAGTGATAAAGGGATGAAGTTACCAGACGGCACTGCTGATTTCACAAAAGCAGAACTTTCACCCTGGCATCCAACTTTGTCAGTACTTGAAAGTAAATTGCCAGGAACTTTATCCCGCAGCTTTGGCAGTTGGGTGGTTGAAGATCTCTTTTGAGTTATAGAACGAGTAAGTGGTGTCCTTCCTGAGCGGTATGGGTATTCATAATCTGACTCTACTGCGCACAATTTTGAGTTGCCATATTTCATTCCTTCGTTCCTCTGCAGTGATTGTTTACAATTTGTTGTGTTGTTTTTTCCAATTGACACATTTGTAGTCCGATCATTTTGTGGATGAGCAATTTCCAGTGTATCTGACAACTTCTGCCCCACAGCTTCCTTGCCTCCACATGTTGCGGCCCTAATTTTCTCCTGGTTCTGTTTTTCATTTTCAAGTATTTGCCCAGCAAGAGATATAGAATCCTCAATCGGCACATTTGCGCTCTCATCCTTTTGCACAGGAGCAGTTCCCAGCGTCTCTAACAGCTTTAACCTTAAGGCTTCACTGCCTCCGCATACTGCAGCATTTACTTTTTCATGGCTCGGTTTTTGATCTACAAGTGTTGTTTGTCCAGCAGTAAATTTGAAATCCTTTACCGGGTTTACGTCCGCTATAATCCTTCCACGCCGTCGATCAACACCTTTATCAGAGGCATCCATTTTACTTGTAGCAACAAGTGCAGGTTCTTTTCTCTGCTCAGTTTTTTTGTTCCTTCCCCTGGGGACACTCGTGAGTACATTATTCTGAATATGACCGCTTGGTAAATTCATGCCATTGTACGTACTGAAGTAGCCCACATTTTCCTTGTCTGCGTGCAAATTCTGGGGAGAAATCCATCCACCAGATCCTTGATTGCAAGCACCTAACTCTTTGCCTCCTAAAAATGAACCCAATTCTTTCATCATGTCCTCCACAACTGATTTACCAAGGGAAGATTTACATTTTTTCTGAAAGGAAGAGGAGACAGTTCCAAAGCCCATTTTAGTTTCTGCAGAAGCTTCGATAGGGACTCCAATTGACACCTTTTGAGATTGACTGTTCTGGCTGCAGTTCCAGTTGTTCAATTGATCCTGCAAAAGAAAAAAAAAAAGACCATATACACTTATTAACTTCCATTAACATTCTATATCATCTTCATTTGCTGAATCCCAACAGGGAAACATTACATATTAATAATTGATTTTTTCCCACGAAATGCAATCTTAAACTGTTAATATTATTATTATTTTTTTAAAGGGCTGAGAAAAAACCAAAGAGTCAGCACAGGTTTTTCATATTTACGAACAAATAACGACTGGGTGAGGAGAGTATGTTGCTCACACAAACCTCAATACCAATTCTACCAATTTGCTTAGTTGCAAACAAGGTTTCAAAGGTTTTTGGCGCAGGATATCACAGAGTGGTAACCTAATGCCCGCTTCTTTATGCAGGACAACCACTAAAACTAGATGAATAACAATGGAAACCAAAACCAAACAAAACATAATATAAAATGACCAGAGATTGGCCTGAATGGGAACCAAAAAAACTGGCATGCGCATTGTATACTACAACAGAGCCCATGCATGCTCCTAATTGATGAGCAAAGGGTCTCCAATTAAGCCTAGCGCGTATTTTAAATTTACATTGGCTTAACTGCTAACATTGGCCTATCTCGTAAAAACCACAATAAGAGTACAAAAAGATAGGAGCACAAAGTAGATTAAAAAAAAAAAGAGGTTTCGTGTAGCCGTCGGATTTGCTAGCCCTTACCAAATACAAAACGTAATTATCGAAGAAAAAAATAATATACCAAACAAACGGAACACAGAGAGCATTGCAAGCGAAAGAGAGGAAATAAAATACGCGAAAAATGATGGCATGCACAAAACAAATAAACCGAGGTGGGAAAGGACGAGGTGGGAGTGGATACCACGGCGAGTCCCCATTTGTGCTGCTTGAGCTCCATCAGTTATCATGAACTAACAAACTGGCATAGGCAAGCTGCAAAGAAAGACTGGGAGTGAGAAAGCTTGGTGGGCAAGTTAGAGAAGAGAAAGGATTAGACGAGTGAAGAGAAAAAAGAAGTGAGACTCAAATCGCAAGGGAGAAAGAGAAAGAAAAGCATCAGGAAAGCGTCTATCGAAAACAAATCTCTTAAACAAACCATCAAAGACTATACCAAGTCATGCATTGGATTGAAACAGGAGAAGGGGGAGGAAATACGAAGCAATTTGAAATGGAAGCAAAACAAGGCGGTTTATTAAGAAGGAAGAAAGAGGGAAAGAGAAAGGGGATAGGATTAGGAAAAACGAAGAGAGAAAAGAGAAGGGGGGCGATGGAGGAGTTTTGAAGCTGAAAAGACGAAGAAGTTAAAAATGGAGGAAGAAGAAGATGAGAAACCGATAAAGCAGGGAAGGAGAGAGAGGAAGAAACAGAAGAAGAGGACTAAAAGTCTAAAAGAATGCGTACATGGGGCTGTTGAGCGAGAGAGCGAGAGGGGGAAAGGGGGGAAGGAGGAGGTGTGGTGTTGTTTAGACGGTTGCTGCCACTTTTTTGGGACTTTCATACACACACAGAGGGTTTAGCTTGTAATTAGTAATTCTAATAATGAGATTTAGTAGAGAAAAAGATAAAAAAAAAAAGAGAGAAAAAATGCAAAAGTTGGGGACTTGTATATGTATTATTAGTTTGAAAGATTGAATAAAAATGTAAGTTCCTCTCTCGTTCTATTCTCTTCTCCTCTACTTCTTCTCCATGTCTATCTTCCTTCCTTAATTTCTTCCCCAATTTTTCTATCCCTATTCCTTAAGGAGGACCATATCGAACTTGTTGGATGAGGAGGGAGAAACAGTTAGCATTTAGGACTTAAGAATTAGTTTGGAGACTCTGTTTATTTATTTATCCTTTTGAAATTGAATTTTTTTTGAATTCCCTCCTACTTACGAGTCTCAATCATACAATCATACGGGTCTGCAGTCTTGAAAATTTTTACTAGCTCAAAAACTGTCAAATATTTGTTTGTTAACTATTTAATCAATTTAGTTTTTTTTATAATAATTAAATGATTAAAAAATATACGCGGCAACTCTTAGGATTACGGATTCCTATACAATTTAAAATTTTCAATTCCCACCTTCAATTAAATTCTGGCGCCAATTTTTTTTATTTTCCTTTTATTTCCCCTGCGGGGTAGGGGGGTTTAATTTTTTATTTTCAAAATTAATTTGACTGCAAAAGTCTAATTGCATCGTTCTAATCCTAATAAATGGCCATCGGTTGGCATCCTCCCCTTTAATAAAGCTCTTCAATCTCCTGGATTATTTTTATGTTCAATCTTAGCCTTAGCCCCACTTCCAGCCTCTTTCATTCTGAGTCCTTTCTGAGTTTGGTTAATTACGGGGCCACCTCATGTCTCTTTATTAATCATCAACAGCTTCCTACTCCATTGTTTATTCTGGGATTTACAACTTTAATTTGGTGTCGCCAATATAAAAATGTTTTATTTTAAACTACAATACGCGTAATAAAAGTCCATATGCGTTTTTCACTACACAAATCCTAACTAGAACAACAGAGTATAAACCAAGTCATTCAAGATGTGTGGGAGGGGGGAACTATTTGTTATAATAATTAATTTTATTCAATCATTTGCTCTAGGTATGTCTCATAATAAAATTTGCGGGTATAGAAAAAATTATTTAAGTGTATATTGACTTTAGTAACCTTAATAATTTGCTTAAAATTAGTATATTACGATCTCTAGATCATCCTAGTGTTCGTTTTAGATATCTGTTATGTATAATGGTCCCACTATTACAAATATTCAACTTGAAAGAGTACTTTGTATGGTTCTCTATGAGCTTCTATCGATAGTAAGAATTTGGATTCAGTTTATAAGACTATCAGTTCTTTGCGCAAAAGATTGGGGGCTGAGGAAATGGTATTACTTCTCAACAAGATCACGTGTCTTATTCCCCAAAATATTTTTTAGCCACCTCTTTTCCTCAACCTGCATCCGCTTTGTGATTTTTCATTACATGTGATAAAAGAGGTTGAATCTCCATTACATGTGTTACTGTATTGCGCGCTAGCTTCCTCTTTGTAGTTTGCTTTTCTCGATGTGAGAACAGAGTATTGGAGAGTTGTTTCTGCTCATCAAACGGAGTTTGAACCATGCGTCTTCATTTCAACACTTTCTTCTAGCGGTGCTTACTCTTCTTCATTTTGTTTGGCAACGTAGAAATAGTATTAAATTTTATGTTGTTGATGAAAATTTGCAGGAGATGATGAGAACAGTCTACTCTCGATTGATAGTCCATGGTATTCTTTTTGCTCCTACACGTCATCCTCTGGATGTGGGATCGGGTTGTCGATTGTTCTCTTATAATTCTTCTTCTCTACAAGATAGATTGACCGCGTCCCGCTTACGTTGCTTTCTAGATGACACTTTCAAACATCTACCGGTCTCCACATCTCTTGTGACAACTTCTTCTTGGGTTTGTATTGTGTTCCACTCTTTTAGCTTTCCCATGGCTTTAAACTTTGGTGCATGCACGCGTAGTAGGGAGACCGAGAGCAAGCTAGAAGCTGTAATACAAGCAATTGATTATGTTGTACAACATAGATGGTGTCCCATAGTTATGTATGGCGACTGCTTAAATGTGATTGATGGTGTTAATGGTCTTATTGATAATGTCGATGTATCTCTTTTGGGGTCTTAAAATTACCATTAAATATTAAAATTGTGACGAAACACTATTAGATTGTGAATAATGTACATTTCTACTATTAAATCGTAAATAAGGAAGATGCATATATTTAATATATTCAATAAATTTAACTTGCATTCTTAGTTTTTTTAAAAAAAAATCAAAACCAACATTACGTGAGGTTTATTTGCTTCCCCAAGAGTTTTTATTGCATGATCAATAATTATTTTCGTGCAAGAGTTTAAGACTTAGTTTGATTTAATAAGCTGTGGAGTAGAGTTTATTAGGTTAGACTACGAGTTGAGTTATTTAAGCTATTTTTTTAACACGAAAAATAAAATAATATCTTCTATTCTTTTTAAACATTAAATTTTAAAATATGCAATTAATATTATTTTAAGGAAATTGGAAGAAAACAAAATGTTTGATTATTAAATAGTTTGTAATAATTAACTCAAAAAATTAAATAAGGCTTATTGTAAAACTTTGTGATTGTAGTATAACTCATCAAGTTTAGTTCGGAAAATTTAAGAATTGATGGCGTTCTATAACACTCTAATTCCAGTTTACATAAGAATTAAATCAAAACTGTTACGATTGAGTCATGTGATATTAAAATAAATTAATTTGAAAGACTCGGAAAAAAAGAAAAACATCACTAATGTGCAACCAACACTCAACAATACATCAAATAAATATATGTAAACACGCATCAAACTCAAACAAAAGAACGAAAGAAAATAACGAAGCGTTGAGTACAAGTGTATGTAGACTCTATCTACCCTTCCACCATGCCAACAAATAAAATATAATCTAATTTTCATGATTAAGGAAAATAATATATAATCTCGATGAGAACATACAAAAGGCATCTACTGAGGAACCACAAGTTACATAATCTATAGCATCCTGAACTAAACTGGTATTGTGTTAATCTTGGCAACAATTGGTTCCACTATCGGATAAAAACACATATTCTAAGCCCACTCCAAACCTCTATATAACTCCCGATCACGAGCACAAGGCCGAGTACTCTTAAGCAGCCACATTCAGTACCCTCTGATACTACAAGTCTAGACATGCATTGTGCACAACACTACTTGTCCACTCCACACCTCTCAGAATGTTATAAAGCTCAAGACATAGAGATATCCATTGGAAATAGAACAACATTCTCACTAATCTAGAGCTCACTGCGACCTGCATATACGCTCTCTCATGGTATACATAAGGACAAATCCACCAATGCTTAGCTTAGTAAAAACTTGATAAAAACTATATACAGAGTCATGAAGGTAATCATATAAGTAGGCTTGAAGGCAACATGGGGTAGAACTAAGTTCAAAAATAAGATGAGAGATCTCATCTTCGAGGGTAATTATTCACGAAAGTAAAATACGTCTAAATGACCCATGTTAAGTACAGTCAGATAAAACAACTACCTAACACGTCTTAGGATTTAGAAATCAAATCGTGATAGAGTAAATCGGTAAATCTGAGAAAAGACCTAAATTGACATGTGGTCTAACATCCAAGCATTATAGGACATCTACTGCAAGCTTGGACTCTGTAATCTATATCAAAATCCACTGCTAAGCAAAATATTAACAATTCTATATGATGCACGATTATGGTGTGTGCTTACATTAACAATAAAATCAACTCAACCAAGAAACAATGCAAGACAAATGAATAAATGCACGACACATAAATCAAGGTAGACATAAATAATAAATAAATAGACAAATAAAAACAAGACCAATAATCTAAAGAACAATAAATAAAATAATAGGTACTCGATTAAACATCTGATCAATAATAAATAACAACTAAATTGGCGTGAAAGCAAATAAATGAATAAACACTAAATAATAATAAAGTGAACAATTAGTTAATAAATAGTTAAATTAATAATATCATTTATCAAGAAATGAATAGTGATAAATAAATGATACATTAATCAATAAATAATAATACATAAGTTTGTGACTAAACACAACTAATTATTAC
>JAVDBV010003337.1:0-16635 GCA_032619315.1 Piper longum
TTTGAACACTATAAAAGTTCAATATGACCTTAATAGTATTTACGAGACGAGCCGAGCCGAACATTATTTCGAGTTTGAACACATCGAGTTCGAGTTTCGAGCCGAATACTCCTTTGCTCAAGCTCTGTTCGTTGTTCAACGAGCTTATCTATTTCGAGCCGAGTATTTTTTTGAGCACAAAATTAACGAGCATGAGCACGAGCCGAGCCGAGCCGAACACAAAAAGCTTGCGAGCAGGCTTGGCTCGTTTACACCCCTAGTCACGAGTAGTTACAAATTTAAATTGCAACTATAACAAAGGCAAAAGAGATAAGTGCTTCACTGTTTCTTCAAAATTTAAAAAAAATGAAAAAATAGAGGGAGAGAGAGATATGCGCCCAGCCCAAGAGTTGTAACTTAATCAAGTAGCCTCTTTTTACTGAGAAAACTTGGTGGGAGTTTCAAAGGTTCTTTTGCGGCCAGAATTAACATCAAACCTACTTCCCTCTTTCAACTTGATCGCTTGATTGGCATGGTAAAAGACATATACCTTATTCCAGAGACAGCAGGATAAAGAATCTCAAACTGGAAGCTTTTTTTTGGAGTTGCTTCTTTGGAAATTCTACAAGGAAATAGGAAGTCTGAGTTCTGCTCTCGAAATAAATTCCTGTATCATATACTATGTAGTATAAAATTAAACACGTTCAATCACATGAACTAAGAAAGAGACATGAATAGAACAAAGCCACACCTTGCCACCTGTAAAAGCATTTAAGTTTTCTCATTATCTGGAGGATATGCAGCAGAGTCCACGAAAGTTAATAGTGAAGTAAGCTATTTCCAGGTATCCAGGTATGGGTAGCTCAATTTGCACATTTGTTTCTGTGCCGAGTGACAAGACCTGAAAGGTATATCCAAAACTTAAAGATAAGGTGAGGTGGATGAGAGGGATAAACAGAGTAGACACCTATTCATTGGACAGAACTCAAACAGGTCTGACAGAAATGAAGGTGATTATGAACCAGTTAAGAGTGACAAATTAACATTTTGTCTGCCGTTGGCCAATTTGACAGTGGACCAATCTAGGATCCAAAACACTATAACAGGCTGCAGCATTGAAAAATTAGATATGTTTTTGTACCATATAGAAGCACTTGAGGAACGTTAGACTCGCAGATAGAGATCACATTCTACTTTGTAACTCAGCCAATAGTCTGGTTTTGCAAACATTGAGGCACAGAAATCTGGTAGGTATTATGAATTATAATCGGAGCTCTTTGAAATGACTTCAAGCTTGACCATTAAATTTTTACAGCTCTTTGAGTATCTTTCAACTTGAGCTCTGCCCAGATGAGAGGTTTGACCTGAAAAAAGAGTGAAATGTCATTCATTCTAGTTTTTCAAATTTAAGACCAAGTTATCAAACAATACAAGAAGAATCACATGTGTACTAAATCAATAAATCATCAAATAAAAAAAGTCATCTTGAGGTACACAGGATATTAGTCTGTAATTTTCAAATTGAGACAATTGCACGCACCTTTACCAAAAAAAGAAAAAAGCATAAAGAAAAAATAAGAGAAACCAAATTAAAAAGGTCATTGAAATGGTAACATTAATTTCTAAAATGTAATCAGTAAACCATATTTTTTTGGGAAAAAAAACCAGAAAGCAAAATAAGTACGTTAGAAATAAAAGAGGGCAAACTGATGAAACCTGATATCATGCATTTAATAGCCTTCCCTTTCTTGCCACGACCTTGCGCCTTGAAAAAACACTTGGGCATACCACTGCTACATATCAAACAATGATGATTTTTATTTGGAAATTACAAATTAAAGGGCAAGATTCACTTTAAAACACCTCTAATACATGAATTTTCCTAAAAATGCATTGACAGGATTACAACCACAGTATAAGAGGCATACATACACATATAAGTTAACCACTTGGCATGAAAAACAATAGACCTTATTCATTTCTAGAAACAGAGATGACTAATAATATCAAAACCACCCTGAAATGGTGAAACTCACAAATTAAAGCGTCAATCATTGCTGCAACTGGAAACTTCAAAGTCAATAGAAAAGAGTGATATTTGACCCATGAACAAGTCCTGAACATGTTCTTTACATAAAGCTAATCTTCTTCGGTTAAGACTAGGGTGAACTGCTGCCACAAATCCACTTCTCCACTCAGGAAATCTTTGTCTATCATTTCCAACAAGGGTATAAACACCTCGCGCATGAGACTGACATCCAATGACACAACATATGCGAGGCTGTGATGGATCAATTAACCTTGTCAGATGTAGCATACATAGCCCACTATTGGATATATCATACATTAAGGCTTCATCTTCATCATTTACTTTGAGTACTGACTTGATTGTCACCATATCAGAATCTATTTCTTCGACTGAAGGGATGAGATCAAGGTCTGCTTCAAATTTTCTTTCGATTGTGCTTTCATGTATTCGATGTTTAGACGCCAAAGTCCGGATGCAAGCCATCCTCAGGCACTGCACAATCAAGTGCTTGATATCATCGAAATTAGCACAACCACTATACCATTTCAGCCAACGGCGTGTAAGCCCGGCAAACCAATTAACAATTTCAATGTTGTCATGGAAAATCAGAGTGGAAACTCGCTGTGGAAAACCTCTACTATTTATAATGTTGTAAAATGAGAGAAATTTTATTATGCTATTTAGAGGTGCAAAGGTTTTGGCAATCACCTTAGGATCTTCAAACCTCAAGCTTGAGCTACTTTTGGTCTCGTTTAAAAGGGTAAGTGTTGAATCTCTCTCTGAAGAAACATATTCAAGAGCTGCCTTCTGAAAATTGTAAAAGGATTCTTTAAGGTCCTGTGGAAGAGCAGATTCCACTATATGTTTGGCTAGAAGTTTCTCTTCATCATCTTCAGCCTTAGCATTGACATCTTGCATCCATATCTTGAGCAAGAATTTAAACCAATGATCTGTCTTCATACCGGTTTTGCGTAAATGTGAAATTTCATTTAGTACAGAATGCGGATCAACCAAATGTTTTATCTCTGACTCTTTGATCTTCTTCAATCCATGCGCTAACCATTTTTTTCCTATTCTTATCGTCCCTGCTTCCCAAGCCTTCTGCTTTTGCAATGCAAACAAGGAGACCTTTTCCTTTAGCTTATGTACAGCTCGGAGTCCACAACTCTCTTCTGTTCTTATTTTAATAATGATGCCGAGGAACTGAATTCCACGTTCACAATCCAAAGCTTGTATATCTGTCCTCCCATCGACACTTAAGTATAACTTGTTCGTCAAAAAACATTTGGTTTGAGCTCTCAAACCATGAGCATGATCTCTGGAACCCAAAACCACTATCAATATCTCATCCATATACCTACATGCAAGAATTTTCAATTTCTTCTCCAACTTTTCAGAGTTCTCATTTATCTGACTGCGAAACCAGCTACGCAGGGATGGATATTTGTTTATTCCTTGACAGTCATTATAATTAGCACGAAGACCTTCATACTCCATAATGATCTCGTATAGTGCCCGATCAAAGCTGTCAAGGTAGATATTCATCAGAATTGGGGACAATACCCCCTCTTGGGGAAGACCATGGCCTTTCGGAAAGCCACCAAATTCAAAGTTAAGCACTTGAGCCTCATTCATTTGAACCAAGAGAGAATATAAACTTTCATCGTTGATCTTTTCTCCCATTAGTGAAATAAGTTTGGTCATAACACCTAAATCAACCATTTTCTTCACATGTAATGTGAAATACCAACCAGAATTCTTAATTTCTTTGCACAGATAATTTACAGCCGATTTATATCCTCGTCCACTTCTACAACCGTGCGAAAATTTAGAGAAAGAAGGCCTATAAACAACTTCTAGAACTATTCTAATGGCCTCCTGAATGACTTTAAGTTTCAAGTTAGGAAGAGCCAAAGTTTCTCTCAGATCACTCCTTGTTGAGAAAAAAAGGGTATTAGCCCTGACATTAAATTCCCCATGCCCAAGTTGTTCTGCTATGGAAAAAAAACATATGTCGTCGTAATTTGAAGACACATTAACATTTGAGCTAAGTCTTATAGAATCGTAAGCATCCTTGAGTGTCTTCGGATTTGCAACAACCTTTTCTAGGAGTTTGTAATACTTACCATTTAGATACTGGTCTTTCACCCTCTTTTTTATACGAATTTCAATCAAACGTTTGAGACCCATCCGAGTGTCATATCTTCCACGGGGATGTGTAGAGGTTTCAGCTTGAAGAGAAGCCAAGCTTTCTGCCAAGGAAATGGCAGAAAGATCGGTTCTCTGAAAAGCATTAATAGGGTCTTCCTCCTTCCAGAGTGGCTGTAAGTCAAACAAGTTGAACAGCTGATGTCCTGTTTCGAAGTAAACCACCCATCAGGAAGAGCTATGCGACAATGTAGTAGTAGAAATGTGATAAACATTTTCTTACTAAAACTCCCACACACACACATATATATATATGGTTGAAATTACTCTATATTCGATATCAGTAAATACTCGCAAGCACAAAGGAAATAATCAGCTAGCAGAACAACAAAGATGAGGACATAAAGTAATCACCCATGTGAATCATTGATGCATGGACAAAAATGTTGTGCCGGTGCAAAATATGAACATAATATGCGGAACACATCTTTCGGTTATTTATCGACGGTACAAAAAACCGCATAATCCCCATCATGCAGGTGTAAACCTCTGATGAGAACCCTCGGACAATAAGTTCAGCGACGAAATGGAAACCTGGGGGGAAATGCAAGAGCAGGCTTCAGCACAAAATAAACAGTGAAGAATCATTAATAAGTAAACACTAACGAAGCAAAGTGTAAATTTACAGCAGTAAATAATAAAACAAAGCCAGTCGTAAGCGTATTCGGCACGGTGCATAGGAAGAAGAGAAAGCCTACAAACCTGAACAGATAAATGCCCCAAATCTGTAAAAATTACAAACGGATTTGCAAATGCTATTCATCAATCAATACTAGGAAAGGGGGAGTCAAAAAAGCTCATAGAAGCTTCTATGTGTTTTGGGTCCCTACGATAATGGCAAGCCTTCTTCTCTTCGCATTCCCGCGAAATTTCTACAGAAGTGGCGGGGGCGGGCGGTAGGGCGTTTAGGGAGTGGGCAGGTGTGGTCAGAATGGGTTGCGAGTCAGACCGACTTAAGCCGCTCCAACCAAAACCATATGTCGGACCGAGCTACCAAAAACTTGCATTATTAACCACCCAAAAATCCTATAAATATTTGGAAAAAATGGGATTTGTGTTCAAAATGATTCCTTGGTAAAAAAAAATATATTCATTGATTTTTTTATTAATAAATAGGCTACCAAAAATAGAACTCTAATTAAATGTAAAATATCCAATCATTTAAATGCAACAAGAATACAAATTATGTCATTATAATTTCAGAATTCGTCTTAAAAATTAAAATTTATTTTGGAGGGTATGGTATAAGAAAAATAATAATTATTATTATTATAATAACAAAAAATTAACCTTGTCAGCCCCTGTCATCCAATCTGGTCTATGACAGCGTGATAGAACCTTGATTTAGCTTGGCTTGGTCAATGCTAATGAACAATTGTAAGACTGGCCAGCCTTAGCCCTTTGGTTTTGTTTTTCCTTAAAAATAATTTGTCTTTATTGCTTTTTTTTAAATGGTTAACTTAGTTTTTTTTTTAATTATAATTTGATAGACCTCTTTTTTAATTGATATAATTATTTCAAAGTTAACTTGGAGTGTACTTCGTCTGCCTCTAAAAAATTCCCCTTTTCCCAGATAATTATGCAAAAAAATTTCCATGGCATATAAAATAGAAAATAAATTCTCTTTTCCCACCCTATTTAATATAATAAATCTTTTTTTATTGGTAGGTGGAGTGCGCCTAATTTGTTGGTATATTCTTAACTTTATTAAAGAATTTTCGAAGAACCTTGAAAAGTGATAACGATGCTCCAGATTTGGTTATGATAATTATAAGACTTCAAATGTAAATGTTATATACCTATTGTGGATTAAAAAACATTTAAATCTCCATATTCTTTTTTTAGATTTTCAAATATTGTTTTTTTTTCAGACAATTTTTTTCAGGATAAAGAACATTAAACATTAAACATTAAACATATTATCAGTTACTGTTTAGGTGTGAACGGATAATAATCACGATTCATCAAATATCTATAGACATCCCCGCCCTTTGCTAACCAGCATATAATCTATCATATGATCCAAAAACCATTGTACGAATATATCAACTAAACATGAGTGTTGTTTTGTGTAATTTATTGTGTTTATAAATATGTTAGTAATAAAAAATTTTCTATAAAATCTTTATATAATTTTGACACAATTTTTATTTTATTATAATTATAAAAAGTGGTAAGAGTTTATAAAATTATATTTGGTAAGTGATGGAGAGAGGGGTGAGCATTATAATAAATAAATAAAACTCGACCATTATTTTTCTAATGTTTTATAAAGTCGAATTTATCATTTTATATTTTAACAATATTTTATCGATGGACTTTTTTGTCAGTAATCGATACCCTTTTATATTTTGGTAATAAATGAATACAAAATAACTCAACCTAAGGGATAAAACGCCAGGTAGAATTGAAAATTCTATAACTTATATTTGATATCATTTGAGCGTTTTTTATTGTAAGTAAAGATCAGAGTATATCAATTGGGAGAGAGCTTTCAATCAACACCAGACCTATCTAAAATCAAAATCACGGTTGGTACAATTAGGAGGTCTTCACGATACGAATTTGAGGAGAGCACAAAATAGAAGCAAATCATACAATCACCAACATAATGTTCATACTTGATCCCTTTCATCCCCCTCTCATTGTTCCCTTCATCGCCCGTCTTGATCTAGTGGATTAGATAGGTGAGGACCAAAGCTGCCAACATTAAAGCATAGGCAATTCCTTGATCAATTGCCACACCTGCATGCAAAACCCAAAGTTTCAGACATCACCTCCACCACCAACTTCTAAGCCATTACAACCCTATAACAAAAATATTGGCTAAAAGAGAAACGAACGTACCATCGCTAGCAGGAGCTGGTGCTGGGCTTTGGGCACCGATGGCTGGTGCCAAGAGAGCAATGACAACAACCCACAAAGCCGCAACCAAGAATTGAACCCTAGCCAATTCCATCTTCCCAATTAGCTCTCTCCAAATAAGCCAAAGAGAAAGGCCTAGAGGGAAGAGGAGGAGGAGGCGAGACAATGGATGGCAATTTGACAATAGCAGAAGAAGAATTGCCACCTACATAAATGGAGCGAGCTTGCCAAGGTGTACAGGCAGACAAGGAGAGGAGCCAGTCTGGACCAATATGGATTTGCTTCAAAGAAATGGTAGTTGCCCTGTCTCTTCGCTTTGGAGTGCCATCTTCAATCTTTATTTAGTTTTGAGGAATAACGGTCGCTAATAAGTTACATGCAAATTGCCATGGCCTGGCCAGAATTCCAATTAACAGGTAGATATGTTTACGTGACATGCTGTTCGTGAATTAAAGAATGTTTTTCTTTTCTTTCTTTTTTTTTTAAAGTATTTTGCCCATAAGCCTACCATGGTTCTCAAGATCTTCAAACCTCTGATTTGGCCAAGTTGGCCGGGTGTATAAAAATATGCGGGAAGGCAAGATTGTTTGGTTTGGCCACAAGTTGCAACACCTAATTCACAATTAAAAACGACACCACATTGAGAATGGGTAGATTGGGGGACCTGGCATGCAAATTCTAATTTTCTTCCAAAAATTAATTGGTGCAAAAACAGAACCGGTAAATTAAGGAAATCCAAAGGTGTTGGAGGAAGTGCATGCCTTTGAATGTACAAAGGTGAGCCGTTTGTTTTCCACGTTTGAGTCAAGTTGCTGTGAGAAGGCGAGGAAGAAAATGGGAAGATAGAACCAGGGACATCGTATTTTGTCTCGACACTCTAAATTGAAGCTTTGTAACGCACTTGATTCGTGTTTGTTAAATTTTGCTCGCACAGTCATTATCTGATCATCACTGGTAACATCTTATAATTTGCAATTTGTTTTTCTGGATTTGGGTCTCAGGCAGCACTTTTTCACAATGAAATTAATTTAGGTGCTAAGAAGCCAAATACTCTTTAAATGACTTCTACAACAATCATAATAAAAAAGGCAAACTGTTACAACATAGATGAAAAGAGCAACAGAGAGGGGCAGCTTCTTAAGTCATTCATAGAAACTAGTAGCGATCAGGCCACACTGAAAAGATCCCATTAGCATTTTCACCATCTAAGCTTTGCCGGGAAGTACTGCATGTTTTGAGCAGCTATGGTTAGTCAAAATCACCATGCTCCTGTTTTGATCCGATGTTAGATAAATTTTTGAGTAATCCGCGAAATACCTTGTCAATGAGTGATTGGTAGTAAGGCTTCACTTCTTCTTGGTCTATCCTGACCTTACTCTTACTGTACAAGTCGTATTTGCTGCTCAATTTTCATTATAGCATAAGTATAAGGTTGGTTACTGATTGACAAATTCACTTGTATTAGTTATGAATTTATGAACTAAAACATGATCATGGCTCACTTAAATATTTGCAGCCACTTGAGCATTTCCTTGTCCTCTTTGTTCATCAGATATTCGTAAGCTCCAGATCGGTGCATAGCTGCAAACAGACACAATGAGTTATAACAATGGCTCTAAAGATAATACAGCAAACAAAGGGTGGATGCCAACCATAAAACGAGTGAAATCGGATGATAAAAAGGCCTGCAGGAGGGAGAGTTGTCTTGTTCTCTTCGGCAACCTGTCAAATCCATGCCCAGATGTTCATCCACTACAAAACTAGTGTAACTCTTTCCTTGAGAAAGATAGGGGAATATGCTTAATACCAAATACATATACTCGTCATGGCCCCAGCTCATGGTGACCTTGTCCAACCCGCAATTTTCAGAGTAGATTCCGAGCTTGGTGGAGTACAAGGGATTCTTGTCATCTTCATTCTCCTTGAAATACTAGTAGTGATCCATGTCGTAAAGTAGAAAAAAATCACCATTTCTGTACATATTTTGAACTTTCTAGTGATCACAAAGCAAATATATGCGCAGTGTTGCATCAAGTTCATTACCTGATGATGAACTATTGATGGATCAAAAGCACAACCCAGCGGATACGTGTCCCCTTCAATCAATCACAGAAATGAACGCGAGAGTACAAACAATATTACAATTAGCTAGGAGCTACAACAGCAACTTCCTTCTATCTTTCAAACTGGTTCAGAAAACTTAGCAAAGAAACACTAACCAGCAACACACCATTGAGGCTCCCCTCCGAAGGATGGATGCAGCAGAACTTTTCCCAAGTCTACATGCATGTAAAAAAAGTCAATCACCTAGTTGATCAAGTCTTCTGTTTTGTACATGTAACAATGTGGAAGACATATATATTAAGTATATGTTGCATGCATGTTACCATGAATGAGAGCGGTGAGATGGAGCCAATCTTGGTCTGGATAGTCCTTGCGGATGGCCTCAGCAGTTTGGAGAAGGTGTTCAATTTGTGGATCGTCTAAGTCTGGATCACTCTCGTCCACAAACTCATTTAGAAGTTCACAACATTCCCATATGCTCATCTCTGCCCTGTTCAATTTACCATACTCTACTTTTTTCTGTCTAGCCTGATTTGATGAAATGAGGAGAAGAACATCATGTGCTAGAAAGAGAGAAAACGATCTATTTATGCATGTATATAGAAAAAATTGAGATACTAACAAAGTTGTAGGTTTGGTTGATGTGGTTGATCCTGTAAAACTCCTCAACACTTGCACTTCTTTCTGTTTCCTTGTCATAATCCCTTGAACGAAAAAATCATATTTAATAGCCAAGCAGCGAGAAATTTTTTGGTTTTTCACGTTAAGAAGAGAGAAACCTGAAGGAGTGGCCAAAAGCATTGCTCTCTGGAGCGACAAAGCCACCTTCCAATTGAAGTGAACCCATGCTTTTCTTGTCTTCTTCTTGCACAACTTCTTGTTTCTTCAAATCATCAACAGCTTGTTCAAGTACTGGCTCTGCAAACGGTCCACGAGACCCATATATTGTCAACATTCATGCACATATATCATCTCAAAGAAGGAGAGAGAAACTAACCTGGAACATTGACAGTCATATCGAAGTGAACTAACGAATGAAAGAAACACAATACTGGAAACAAAAATCTGATGAACAAAAGCAGAGATGGAAGAGAAGGCTGTGACCAGGGCTAGGAAAGAGCAATGCCTTATATAGGCAACCGCCTAGATTAACTGATATATATTGACTATATAGTATAAACAACTACTTTCATCATTCACAATTTAGAATTCACCTGAATGCAAATTTTTGCACCACCCACACAAGAAGAATGCATGCAATCTGTACACCTACCATCGCCACTGCTAGCCTTTGGAAGTATTAAGCTGGAAGTCATGTTTTACACGTCAGTACTGGGATTGAGAAAGCTTTGAAAGCCCAAAATAATGGAGAATCGCGAGTTGGGGGATAGAATTTCAAAGAGCAAGACAAATCTGACGTTGGCATGAGTTGACAAAGGTAACAAGCTTTGTCCCCTTTCTCGTATATATTTATTCCCTTAGATGCCAACTTGCAGTCCATCTCTAGTAAAAGGGTAAAACCATTGACAAATATCTTTGCTTTCTCACTGATACTCGCCACTTGTGACTGCAAATACGTCTCTTTGCTTGTAGCCCATGACATGTAATACTATGATGAAGAGATTAGTTAAACAAATGGTAGGGATAAGTCATGATAAAGTGATGATGTGAGAGTGTTGTGGTCCTTGTTTGTAAAAAAAAATGAGGAATTGTTGGCTGTCCTGTCGGCTGCAAAAAGGTAAATTTGGAGTCCTATCCTTGAGAGAAAAAGATGATTGATGCATGTTATCGGTTTGTCCTGGTTGACAAAATAAGGAAGCTTGAGTCCTCGGGATTTCGGCTCGCCGCAAATTTGTAGACTTTGTTTTATGATTGCCATGGAAGGGCCTCATGGTTTCTGCTTGCTTCCCAAGGACATTTTATCACGTTCAAACAATGTTTGTGTGACGACCGTACTCAGCACACAAGTTGCCAAACAAGTTGGCCAAGTCTAGACACGCGGGACTGGTCTTCATTCAACATGTGAGCTAGAGCAAGGTGTCGTCTAGCTTTGTTGATTGGAAAGAGGCTGCAATCTCACATTGCAAAAGAAAAAATGTACTCGGAAGCTTAACACGACAACTAAGGAAGCTTGTTCTTTTTTTTATTAAAAAGTAAAGTGATTAAGGAGAGATTATTTTTTTCCGAAGAAGTGGGATTGCACCTGTTGGAGCGGAAGAAAAGAGCTCACATATGGGCATTTTCATAAGAAATGAAAGAAAGGTGTCTCGTGAGCACTCCCTCTTGGCTCAAATGCTATCTTTAAACGAACTTATAAAAGTAAAAATTATTAATGTATCGCAAATCTTAGAGAAACTAGTTAATGTGAAAATTATAACGCAAGTATACGTGCTGAGTCAAGTAATAAAAATGATAAGAAAATATCATTCTACGAGAAATTAGTAGTAAAAATTCTCAGCTACTAATATTAATTTAATTAATTGTCCTTGAATAAAAGTAAATTTAAAGAGTAATTTAATTATAAATTAAAATTAAATTAATCTAATATGCAATATTTAAATAAACTATTAACTTCAAGACGACAAACTAATTTTACCCAGTGCTCATATAATTTGGATCATTAACCACGAGATTTAATTATTCATGATAATTTCTCGATTCAACATAAATTTACCACTCACACCCAATTTTTATATATATATATGAAATTGTGTATGCAAAATTATATTTTAAATTTTAGCCTTAACAGTTATCCTAAGATATACGAGTATATCTCTATCTCAAATTTGAATCACCCAAAACAGATGAACAAAGATTATTTTATCTAATGACAAATTTAATCTTTTTATCTCTAGACAAGATCAAATCTCTAGATCTAACAATAGATGACCAATCTTATGATAACATTAAGAACAGAATAAAATAGATTATCTAAAAACACAATCACATAGATAAAAATTAATAACCTTTATTAATTCATGCACTATGTGTCATTAAAAATTCAAAAAAAAAAATTACTCCATACAATATTTAGTTAAACTCAAAAAATTCGTATGTAATATGACAGACATCATTTAATTACAAAGAGAAATCAAAATAAGAAAAACTTTTTTTGACAAAACTTCTTCTTCTTCTGATCCAATTTCTTCGTTATTTCTTCTCGTCTTTCGTGTCGTTGCTTCGCCATCTTAAGTTGTTCTCTCTTTAAAACCCTAATCAAGTTTATAAAGGATCCACCCAAATATTACAAGTGGGATCTACCAGGATCTCTAGAAATATTAGAAAAAATCAATTTTTTCGCCAGCAGCGCTCAAGCACTCTAAATCCAAGCGCTTGAGTGCTCAACTCTCAGCCATAATATTTTTTTAACAGAAAGGCCAGCTCTCGAGCACTCTACTCTCGCTACAGTTTCCAGGTTATGTTTTTTGGCCCGATTAGCCCTGCATTAGTTTCAGATTGTCTTCTAACTTTTATACCTTATTAGAACAACATTAATTAGTACTTTTTGCACCAAAATTACAATAAATTTTCACATTATTAATAATATCTAATAGACTCTTAAACTAATAAAATTAAAGTATAAACGACTCCAAACATGACAAAAATCAAAATAAAATGCAAAGAATAATAATTCTTTTACATAGTTATCACACCTCAAAACTTAAATATTTGCTAATTCCGAGCAAAACCTAAACTAGACTCGACTCACTTCTCCAATCCATACAAATCAATCTATAACTTCTCATACGAATATTATTTTATGAAATCAAATAATAACATTCCAGAATTCACAAGATATCAAATTGCAAAATAAAGCAAACGTAATTCCCAATACGAAAAGAAAATAAAACTCCCGAACTTATCTCTTAAATGAGTTTATAATCAGTTTATACCATCATCTAATTCAATTAAACCAAATTCTCTATAAGTTCAAGTATCAATTTTTCTTCACTAATATAAGCATCTTGTAAATCAAAATCAATAAGACTTTATAGGTTGTAATAGAGCTAGACTAAAGGCTAAAAATTGATATCGAGGTCAAAAATAATAAACCCTAGCTCAAGACTCTTTCCAATCTTGAAACAAATTAATTTAAATCTTTGCAACCAACAATTTCATCCACTTGTTCACATTTTGCTTCAAAAAACACACATAATTTACAATTTCAACACTTTATATATATATATATATATATATATTCAAATAAACTCCATACCCAAAAATATCATTCTCATTTAGTAATCAATTCATTCCAACCATGAAAAAAGTCAATCACTAAGGTTTTAGGTCAGGACAATTAACAAACAAGGATGAATAAAATGAAATAAAAGCTAACTCTGTTATTATCATAGGACAAGCAGAATAGGTTAGCTTTAAGGCTAAAAATTAGCTGAAATAAGGATAAATGAAGGATAGCTTGAAAAGACCTGGTTAACAAACTCACCTACATCACTTCTATCATAACAAATAACATATAATTTCACTTTAAGAAAATTTTTACTATAATTCTAGACCACTTTTTTCAATTATATTAACAATAGCATAAACATCATCTACGCATCATCAAAATCAAAAGTGAGAGTTACATAAAAATTATATCGGAAAAAATATTCACAACTCAACTCACAATATAGACACCCGTAGAATCTCTTCATATTATATTATCAAACAAAAAAAATAGCGCACACTTCTATCATTAAATAAATTAATAAGTTGGATGAGTCATATGAAATAAGGAAGAACACAACTGAAAGAAACCTAAAAAAATACTACTAATTAATAACTCCTAATTTATTTTAACATAAATTTAACCCCCCAAACCTAAACAATGCAGTATCCCAATGCTAAAAAAAATATACTCAAAATAACAAAGCAAAAGGACTTCCCTATTAAAACCAAATAATTGGAGAAGATAAAACACAAACCAAAATAAAACTAGAAACTCCCGAATTAAAAATTAAATAACCTATTTTACGAAAAATAAACCAAAATATGAGTTGCCTCCCATGAAGCGCTTAATTTATAGTCGTTAGTCCCACTATTCCAACGTACATGTTATGAAGAAAAAGTAATAAAGGTTCGGTGTATGGGAACATTACCTCTAAGATAAAGTTTAAGTCTTTGCCTATAAACTTTAAAACTTGTACTTGAACTTTTTTTGCAAATTTCAACAACTCCCTGGGAAAATACTTGTCGGACGTTGAAAGGGTCTAAAAATACATACATCAAATGGGATAGAAGTTGTTTCAACTCCAACGTCAATGAGACTTCAATGGAAAACTTGATTCTCGTCGATATTAAAGGTTTCAACTCTAAAGATTCAAATTTATCTTGTCCTTGAGTGAATATTGGAGTAGAATTTAACAGTTGCAAGTACTCCATTTTTTCCTCATTACCAGAATCATCAACATCAAAAACTTTTGTGGCTACTTAAAGGTCAAGGGGATACATTTCCTTAAACATATATGATGAAGGAGAAAGAATTGTATCAACAACAAAATAATCGTATGCTGGTTTCGGATATTGCATAGCCTTAAAAATATTAAATACCACTTCCAAGCGTCAAAAAACATGACGATTTCAAACCATAAGACAATCAAAGGTGTGATTTCAAACCAGATTTTAGATCACAAGACAATCCAAGTGTCTAGTTTAATGAACAAATTTTCAAACCATAAGAAAAGTGTGATTGAACTCATGTTCAAAATAAATCTCACAATATCAATATGTATGAACAATTAAATATTAGAAGAAAATTGTGATGAAAAATTTTATACAATATCTTCCCACAATCATAAATCGATAATTCTATTAAAATTTCATGCTAACCCTAAAAGAAAGATGTAGTTGACTAAAAAATTAAAATAATAATAATAATACTAATTACTTACAAATAAAATCTCTTAATTGTTCCTTCAAAATTTACTAGTTTACTAGAAAAATGAGTTTGGAAGGGGTGAGAAGAGAGGGTTTCAAGAAGAGTCTCTTCAACAATATCCGTTTTTCCTTTGTAGTGTTAGGTTTCACCAACTAGGTATTTTTTTTTAAAAAAGATGGTGGCGTTACTGTAATTTTTTGAGAAATCTTTGACCATTACCCTACACATTTGACTTCTCATGTTCCCCTAATTCTCAAAGTTTTATCAATTTAGGGTGAATAATTTGATATTTGATAGTGAAGGGCTAAATTTAAAATAATGACTAAAAATGGTTCTTTTGTTTGCCACACCAAAACCCATATACCCGTTTACCGCATTATCCCAAAAACCCTAAACCGACTTTTCCCCTTTTCCCTCCCATCTCGAAGCTTCACCCTCATCATCTCTCCTTCCCTAAGCGCCAAGGTCCAAAAGCTGCCATCTTTGCGCGCTCTTGGTCAAGTACTCCCCCACGATCTTCACACTTCCAAGTCATCCTCTTTTTTTATTTCCAAAACATAGCTCTAGTTCTAGACTATTTGCATACATACAAGTAGTTTGAGATTGGTGTTGCTCGTTTTGGTGGCTTGTTTTACTGCTATGTCTGGACTGTGCATTTTTGTGTGTAAATATTTGTGTTATTTGTTCTGGATCCCTTTATGCGAAGAAAGGTGGTTTCTTTCCGAAATTGTAGAAGTTTTTTTTTTTCAAAGACAAAATTAATGGTGGAGTTAGCTGTTAGGTGAAGCTATAGGAAAGGCCGATTAATAACAATGACTTATTAGAAGTAGGCATTTGTGAACTAATCATTGTTACCAGCTTGTGGCTTGAATTATATTATGATACCTAGTTTTATATTTTTCAGACGAGTTATTTATATATGAGATTTCTACAAGTAGTATTTAGTACTAATTACTGAATGTACGCAAGGTTATTTACTATTTTAGGTGGTTGTAACAATTCAAATGAATCTATATTTGGCTTGAATCAGTCTCGTTCAGTTTTTTTTTTTTTTTTTTTGCTTATGTCAATTACTTGATTATGCAACTATGGTATTGACCTCAAAAGTAGGGATTAATGCAACTTTGATGTAGTCAAACATGTCAGAAAAACCAATTAAGCAGAAAAGTAGACGTCCTTCAAAAAGAGGGTTTTGCGTGCACTTGAGAAAGTGCTTCAAAACTGGTATTTTTTGATCTATACTTGGCCGATTTAGACTGATTCTTTGCCGATTTAGACCGATTCCGATTCCGATTCCGATTTATTGGAAAACCAATTCCGATTCTAATTCCAATTCATGCAATCATGGCTAGGAGTTTTCAAATCTATGTGTTAATTTATTATTGTGTTCTACTTTTGTTTGTTTTTTTCTTTCCCCGCATACATAATTTTTCTTCCGTTATTCGGCCGGTTATTGCATATTTACGAACATAGAGCGGTGGATGCAAAGGCCATGGGAGAACCATGCCAGGGAGAGATTATTCTAGTATCAATCAATTAATATTGGAGGTGTGCTTCATTGGACTGAACACAAGCCCTTATATATATATATATATATATATAAGGGCTTGTG
>JAVDBV010003339.1:0-11788 GCA_032619315.1 Piper longum
CAAATGGGGGGCGGCGGTAGGTTTTGGAAGAAGGAAGTGTCGGGGGTGAAGAAAAGGGGTTCGGTGGCAAACTTGTAAATAATACTTGACTCTACTCCGTATCGAGTCAAAATAATTATTTACTTGAAATAAATTCTAAAAAAATCTAGAAAAATTGGGAAAATTCCCAGAAAATAAATAAACATCAAAATTTCAAAATGACATACTCTATAACTATCAACCCGCCCAAACTACCCGTAACGTATCGTAACGCGATAAACGGCCTAAAACTATTTATACGATCAAACTACATAAGAATAAAAAAAAATATACTGCATACTTTCATATATTCTAATAACTCATTCTTTTCTGCGGTATTCATGACGTCATCATTATATACTTGGGTACGCATGACCCCTCATAGCTCATACACGCGACTAGCATCGGCTCTATACACGTGTTCTAAAACATACTCGACTCAAAAATCATGGGTTTTACATTACTTGTGTTAAACTAAGTGACATGTTAATTAATTTGATAATAATCATCCAGTTAACTGCCATCAAATCAAAAAAAAAAGGAGCACAATGTTAGCTCATGTAAAATCAAAATAAATGGATCATCCCAATAGTTTTTTGCCAATATAAATATTATTTATAAGAAATAAAAAAAATCCTCTCAAAATTTTTTTAATAATAAATAAAAAGAATGCTCATAAAATAAAAAAATAGAGAAAGAAAAGAAAGTCCTTTTGCATTGCTTCTCTTCTTCTTCGTCTGCTCCTCCTCCTCACCCTTTTAGCTAATGGTGGACGGCCGAGGCCGACCACCCAGCTCCGGCCAACCTCCACCTTCCATGGTCACCTCCTACGCCGCGCCGACGACGCCCACTGCACCTTCCCCAGCCTCACCGTCGCTGGCGGCGGCGGCGGCCGAGCTCGCTCCTGCTCCCATGCTTTGCCGCAGGCGATCGCCGTGACGGCCGTCTCCGGAGCCGGAAAATCCTCGTGAGCGATCGGAACCGGGGTCCGGAGGCCGGGGAGGGAGTAAAGGCGGGAGCTTTGTCCGCCGATGAGAGCCCTCCGGCGCGCCCACTCCTCCTCCTCCCCTTCCCCGCCCTCGCCGCCGCAGGCGCCGGCGGCGTCTTCGTCGGCGTCGTCGTGGGTCCATCTCCGGTCGGTCTTCTTGGTCGTCGTTGCGTCGTCCTCCTCTTCGTCGCCTCCGTCGTCCTCGTCCGCGTCTCATGTTGCCAGTAGGTGAGGCAAAGACGCTTCCTTTCTCATCGATTTTGCGTTTGTGAAGGGTCAATGAGCTTTCTTTTCTTGCAGATCCTGCTTGTTCGAGCGTCACTGGTATTAGGAGTGTGATGTTTGATTTGATCTGACCAGTTGTCTGGTGGTTGCTTCTTCAAAGTCATTGTTACTGTGCTTGTTTTGCTGTCTTGTTGGGGAAAAGGAGTATTGTTGTTCAATTGCTTTTATTTTGTGCAAGCATTTCTATAAAAATGTTATGACTGGTTTTGTCGCTAAGCTCGACATAGGCTTTGTTTGTTGGGTGATGTGTATGAGATTGGGGGAAGTTGTTGTGTTGGGGACTGTTTGAGTGAGATATGAAGAACATGGTATGTGTTTGGTGGTGACTTCATAGTTACGAGATCGGATGTAGGTCTTAATATTTTTAAGGGAGATCATATAACTGTCTAGTCAATAAATGAAATAACTATTTATTTTGAGTTGCTGTTCTTTTTTTTTCATCATTCGTAAATTCTTTTTAAACCATAATTGATCCTTTCCTTTTTCGTGCAAGCGTTTCTGTCTATTGTTTTGATTGGTTTTGTTACTAAAGTTGACGGAGGCTTTCTTTGTAGGGTGGTGTATAAGAATTGTTGGGGTCTGTGAGTGAGAGAGATGAGAAGGGAAATTGGTTGATGGTTGGTGGTGACATTATAGTAGTGAGATCAGATTTTAGTCTTTAAAATTTTGAAGTGAGGTATAACTGTCTAGTCAGTTAACTATTTATTATTTAATTTACTTTTCTTCTTCATTATTCTATTCTGTGGTTCCATTTCCAATCAGTTTGAGTTTTTAGGATAAGTGATGAGACCATCTAAAATGTACATGGTATTAGAGCCAAAGTTGTAGGTTCAAATCCCATTGGCAATATATGCCCGGAGAAATATTAATTTTCTCTATGTTGTGACCATGGATTATTTGCCCCGTTTTTGTGTTTGTCCTCGTGCTAAACCTTAAAAAGTTTGCTTACATGTGAGGAAGAGTGTTGAAATAAATATTTAGTGATTTCCTTTTCTAACTGTTTGAGCGTTTGCGACAAATGGTCAGACCATTTAAAATTAATATTGCTATTTATGTCCAGAGGCAGTCTTAAATCACCTTGGTCAAGAAGGAAGAGAAAGCGTGCTCTTTCTCCTCGATTGTGGAAGAGTCTATTTACAACAGATGGCAAGATCAGAGATGAAGTGAAGTTTTTAAAAAAAGTTCGAAGTGGAGTAAGTTGTTTTTGTACTTGCTGATTGCTAGTTGTACATTTTCCTATTTGAGTGGAGTTCAAAGTTGTGTATCATACATTTTTTGCAATGCTTTATTCCTTTGATTGGTTGAACTTTCAAATACAGGGTGTAGATCCTAGCATCAGGGAAGAAGTTTGGCCTTTCTTGCTCGGAATGTAAGTCTTGCGCCTCTAAGCTTGCAACATAGATTTTTTTAAAAAAACAGTTTTGAACTGCCCATAACAAGCTATTGAATTAATAAAATGAATTTTTTGCCTTAATTTTTTGCACACATGATATCAGAATTTTCTTATAGCTGATCATGAATTTTGAATTGTGTTGCAAGTCTGCGTTTAAATATAACTATATTGGACGGGTTATTCTTTTTTCCATATGGTGATGCTTTGTTGTTCCCATGTATGAAGTTGGGTTCTCATTAAGAAAACAACTGTTGGGAGCCACTATTTAGTGTATTATATCTCTCAAGTATCGTTGGTATTGTAACAAAAAGCTTATAAAATCAGTTGAGATAATAAATAGCAGAATGATTTCGTATAATTGGCCTCATCGGTAATGTATTTAATGTGAATTTTATAACTTAAGAAAAAAGTAATGTCTTTTCAATTTTTTAAAAATAAATGTTTAATATTGTAGTTCTTTGATTTTTTCCCCTACAACAATTTTGAATACCTGGGCTGACTAATTGATTATTGTTGTTGATTTCTTACTATAATAATTTCTTTGGGTGCAGATACGAGTTAAATAGTACAGAGGCAGAGCGAAGTAATATTAAAGCTCAGAAAAGGTATTGTCTTCTATTTCTTATTGACTTCTTCACTTTGAGATGATGTTAATATTTTTCTTCACCTCAAATTCTGTTGAGAAGATCACATTGTAGACATTACTCCTTGGCCTTTTTGAATGTTCTAATCTGTGGATTCATGATCTTTATTTTTTATCATGTCCAGAAAAGAATATGAAAACCTTAGAAGACATTGCCGGCGCATGATAAGGGTGGGTAATGGGAAGGAGAAGACTTCAAAAAAATCAAGTGAAAGTCAAATTATTGATTCACCAAGCTCTGACGATGTAGTAAGTGCTCGTGAGTCTCTCTCAGCGGAAGAGATTCTCGAGGAAGAAGAAGATGAAGATATAGAACATAATTATGATACAAGACAACACGAGGAAGAAAAAGATACTGATTCTAAGTTGTGCACAGGAAAGATAGTTGAAGAGGAAGAGGAAGATAAGAGTGAGGTGACTGCTGATATATACACGGGGGAGACAGATTCTTCAGAATCTGAATTGTCAGAGGATGAGTCTGAAAGCCACTCTGATAATATCCAAGAAAATGATAAATATTCCAACTTGAACTCATCAAAAGGAGAAGACCTTAAGATTCACTCAAGTGAGGATTTTGTGACATGGCAAAGGATCATTCGTCTTGATGCATCACGGGCAAATTCAGAATGGGTTCAATTCTCTTCTTCCCAGGCTGCAGTATCTGAAGGACGAGCTAGACGAGCTGCTTGTGCTGTTGGACTGCAAGAATATGAACACATGGAGCCATGCAGAATCTTCCATGCAGCCCGGTTAGTTGCTATTTTAGAAGCTTACGCTGTTTATGACCCCGAAATTGGTTACTGCCAGGGGATGAGTGATTTGCTCTCACCTATAGTTGCTGTTAAGGATGAGGATCATGAAGCTTTCTGGTGCTTTGTTGGCTTCATGAAGAAAGCCCGGCACAACTTTAGGCTTGATGAAGTTGGTATAAAGAGGCAGCTTAATATTGTTTCAAAGATAATAAAAAACAAGGACTCGCATCTCTATAAGCATCTAGAAAAGCTTCAAGCAGAGGACTGTTTCTTCGTGTATAGAATGGTGCTGGTGTTGTTTAGGAGGGAGCTGACGTTTGAGCAGACATTATGTTTATGGGAAGTGATGTGGGCGGATCAGGCGGCAATTAGGGCCGGGATTGGGAAATCTGCCTGGGGAAGGATCAGACAGCACGCACCCCCTACAGAAGACCTTCTCCTTTATGCCATTGCAGCGTGTGTACTGCGGAGAAGGAAATTAATTATCGAGAAGTACAGTAGCATGGATGAAATCCTGAGGGAATGCAATAGCATGTCTGGTCAATTGGATGTGTGGAAGCTGTTGGATGATGCACATGATTTGGTGGTCACCCTCCATGACAAAATATAGAATGGATCTCTTCCATAGAACTTGTTAATTTTCTTTTATTTTAGGAAAACTCTCAACTGTCTATTTCATTCAGTTGGTGGGACTACATGTAAGAAGCATTGCTTTGAAAAAAAACATGTAACAAACATTTGTTCTTCACGAGAAAAAAAAAATCTCCTACTATGAGGACAAACTAACTGCATTTCTATATTGGCCTCTGCAGATAGTTAATGAGCACCATGAAGCCAAAATGCTTTCTCTACTTCGTTCGGCCCCCTGCAGATAATTTGATGCTAGTAAATAATTAGAAGAATGGAATCAGTGGATTTCTGAAATGATGGAACAAACTGCAGATGCTCTGCTTGCTTTGAAAACTGGACTCTTCCCTTTTTTTTTTAAACTCAAGGTTTTCAGGGCAATGTAGGAACTATGCCAACAGCATGGGTTTGATTTTCCTTGATGCCGGTTCTGCAATTCATATTTCCTTGCAATTTCCTGGATGTACTCTCCTTGACAGTCTTTTCTAAGGGCCCAAATTACTGTAAGATTTTTTCTCACTTCTTACCTGTGTGGCTCTCTCTTGAGAGAGGAGTGGTAGTCATTAATCATCTTTTTGAAGATTTTTTTTAAATTAATAAAATTATGGTAGTTAATTCGTGTCCACATCCTATGGTCTTATGTTCGGAGTCCAAAAATTGCCAAGTACTTTTTTTTGTTAAAAAGAATATATTTTTTTGTAATTTAAGGTGATTGGGTGGCTAAAAAATAAGGTATTTAGCAATTTTTGGAATCCTGAGTGAAAAGAATTTTCTATTCACCAGACCACACAATTCGAGTTCTATTTACTTCTCTTTTATTTCCTATATTTAATTATAATTAAATATTATTGGTGGTTGTCCACTACTGAAAACACTGCCTCATAGATTTTTTATTTTTTATTTTTTATAAGACAATTTTTCCATACATCTACTCAGACACAACAGTGTGTTAAGAGTGGGCATTGAGTGATATTTGTCTAGGGTCCATTTCAAATGAAAATACTTAATCTTGAGCAAGTGACTATTGGCTTTTTTTATGTAAACAAAGATGTAAAATATACATGATTATTCAATTAAAAAAAGATTGTCATGAAAACCTAAGAACCACCATTATTTAATTAATCATTAAATATCTTCATAAAATCTTTTTTAAATTAATTCTATATCAAATTGGCAATTTGATAGAATTCATACTAGATTAAATGTACAACTCGAGTTGATCCAATGAAGTAGGCAAGGCCAATGCACAATAAAGAAGTACATGATCTAGTTCCATGAAGCAACATGATTTGTGCTAATTAACATTAGCCCATTTTAATTTAATTCTTGGTTTGATATATGACCTGATTTTGATTTGACTTCTAGTTGGAATCGAGCTTGAGGTCGGCTTGGCCCAAGAGTTCAAATTTCACGATTATATAATAAAAATTTTATATTTTAACTATATGCTCAACTATTTTATTTTCAAGAAAAATTTCAGGAGTAACATACGAAAATATTATTTAAAACACTTTCACGAAAAAAAAAGGTGATTAGATTCCCAAGAAAAAGTTCTATACATAAAAATCATAAAACCTAGGCTCTTAGCTCCCATATTGCAATGAGTGACTACTTATCTTAAAAACTTATTTTGTAAAAACAGGGATGAGGAGTGAATATTTGGTATCAATACTAATTAATGTGACATTCGTGATGTTAGCTTGTCCTTATAAAATAAAATAAAATAAAATGATGGTAGCTGATTTATGCAGATGTGGATCTAGGTCAGACAGACGTCAATAAGGTAGTGTCTAGGGGTGCTCATCGGCGAATTGTGCCTTAAATTTACTCTTTTTCTAATATAATTTAAGTAATGAATTTTAAAAATATTTCTTATATCATTAGTTTATAAGTACATCAGTTGTTTAGCTAGACGAGGTATTACCCATGTTTAATTTGATATCCTTTAATATAAATAGCAGTCAAACCCGATTACAAATACTATGTTTTCAAAAAAATTGAATCTTGTATGTTGTATCCCTTGTATCAATATATGTTTGTGTATAAAACTATACAACTATTGGTTTGTACACATTACCCTTTTTTTATTTTTGAGAGAGATGTGCACATTACTTTTTTGATCTGTGGATGTTTTAATGAACTCCTTCAACTTGCAAGAAATCTGCTTTGTATCTGTTCTTTTGGACTTGTACCAATCAACAACCAACCATCGCCACTCTTATCAATATTGGATGAATGACAACATATTCAAGCTGTGTCCCTTGCTCTTGAGCAATGCCCACCATTCTCATGAATTTGGCCCTGTCATGAATCATGAATTGGGTTGTTCTTCCTCATGTACCTAACATCAATAATATGGCTAATATTGTTCTACATCTAATCCTAGTGAAACTTATATTATCTCCTACATTAGTGGTGATAGCTAGGGTTGGCTGTGGATCAAACAAACAGATATTCTTTTGAAATAAAAATCGAGTTAAACTTGGCGAAAATACTTTGAGTTAAACCACTCTCCCTCACTCGAGCCCTACTCCGTTATCCCTGCTTCAATCTTGTGGAAAAAACATCAATTTTGTTTTCAAAATTACAGTGATCATCTTCATTTTTTCCTTGGTGATAATTTTATAGTTGTGTTTTTAAGCTTTATGGGTAAGAACAAGCACTCCAATACCACCAAAAGATATAGTTCCATTTACTTAAATTCCACATATAGCGGTAATTAGCTGTAGTATGGCTGCAAGACTCAATCAGTCATAACTAAATCATCTTTTTATTAAATATCATAAGTGGCAAAAACAAATGAGAACTATTACTCTAGTAGCTGATTTTATCTTACAGCTAATATTGGTTGTTAGACCTTGCAATTGATTATTTTACATTCCACATATAAATAACTTGTCCAAAAATAATCAGGTATTGCTTAAATAGTAGTTTAATTTATGTGGTTTTTCTTAATTTTCATCAATCAACTACAATTTTTTTACTGTATATTGGCAAGTGCCATTGGCCATTACTCTCTACGGTGTGAGAGGAAGAGACCACAAACTTGTGGTGACTATCAAAGGGCTGATTTCCCCTGGCTTGAATTCTTTCATCATTTAAATTAGGGAAGATTCTGTTGAAAATAGACTCGAATTTGTAACTAGATTTTTATTGAATAATGAAATATATTGCAATAATAATATGATATATTAGAGATAAGACTTTAATTTTAAAAATAGATCACTCTAATTGAATGATGAGATAAACTACAAGAATTTGAATTTTTTTTAAATTCTATTTTTGTTGCATTTTGATTAGTTGACATTAATTCCCCTTTTATGTTGCAATAATAGCTGATATCTTAGAGGTAAACATGAATTCTAATTCTCTTTTTATTAATAAGAGAAGATTTTTTTTACTATTATAGTTTCTTTTGCCTACCATTAAATAGAAAATGTTAATGGTGAGGATGCCAGTTATTTGATTTCATTAAATAAGAAAATTTATGTGGCGATGATGTGAGTTATTTGGTTTCATAGGCTGTGGCATATGCATTTGGTCGATTGCTCCATGGTTTCAATTGTTTTATCATTAGCTTTGGCTACCCAATTTCCCCACCTTTTTTTTTGTGAACCTGTATCATGACCTTTTATATGAGGAGATATGAACATAATATAATTCTGGGCATGTTTTTTTTTTCTATTTTTTGTAACTTTGACATGGATAAGTGAAGGGAAAATTTTAGGCACGTCCAGATTTGTAGTGCTTCAAGTGCTCCTCGGTATGTATATATTATTCTTCTATACCAATACCCACTTAGTAAGTCTGTATTTTAACTCGAGTAGGGGCTAAAAATCTTTGTAGATAATAGTCCATACTTGTTACCCTTCTGAGCTTGTTACGTGCAGATTAAGACTAGTTGTGAGTGCGTGAGCAAGCAATGTTATAGTCGCCATGGAAAAGAATTATGAATCAGCCTATTAAGAATGCAAAATTCTGTCTTCAATGGCCTGAGAAGCATCACCATTGACGCACAGTTTGTCTTCACCTCTTTGGTTGAAGCTGGGATAAAAAATGTGTAGTAGTACCTTCCGGAGAATTACTTTGTCAAGTTCAATTGAAACAACTTCCTGCTAGTACCATTTTTTTAATTCGTTGTCAAGCTTTTTTTTCCTGGCAGAGAACGGGGTAGCTATACCAACAAAACTACAAATTTTCATAGCGTGAAAGCTGCAAAAATACCCAGAAAATTATTACCTATCAAATGTACAATATGTAAACTTTGTTTATCAAATTCATAAGAGGTAGGTGCTAGTATTACCTTGTTCGAATCAACTGAAACAAGCACTGTCAAGTTCTGGGTAGGTAGGTACTCTTAACTGGGCGCGGCGCTAGCTATACCAACAAAACTCTAAATTTTTATAGCTTGAAAGCTGCAAACAACTCAAAAAAATATCACCTATCATGTATATGACATCCAAGCTGTGTTTAATATCAAATTCATAAACGACCCAGCATGCAAGTACTTCCAAAATGGTGATAAATTTCATGATCCACCAGTGGAGATGTAACAGCCCAAGCAACTAATATATAAAATTTTAAATACCATATTGGTTATTAATTATGTTAGACGTATAGATACTTAGTTTATATTATAATATTTGGAATGTGCTTTATCATCCCCTTTATTTAATCTTTCGAGAATTTTAATAGTACGGCCCCATATAAGACTAAATCTCCTAATTGGGTCCATTATACCATTATTTATACAAGAAGGCCTACATTGAAATTGGCATTTTCTATGGGTGTGATCAAGGTCATCTTATTAATGCCTCCTATTGGTGGTGCCCATGTTTCAAATCAGCGTGTAGTTGAGATATAAAGATGGCCATCACATCTATAACTAGTGCCAAAATCTCACCTTGCTAGATTGATTTTCATAATTAAAATAATAGTGCGGTTCATAGTCCCATAAAGTTTGATTGAACTTGTCTTCATTTTGGTAAGTGTTATGACCTGGCATTAAGTACAATTTGATATATCTAAATCATTTTTTTGAAACAGTTAACTTAAATTACAAGTTGTTGAGTACACCTCCACTAATATACCGATCTTACCAAAATAATTATTAAATATGGGATTAATTTAAAAATTTTATAATCTACCTATGTGACACCCAGAATCTAGCTCGCTCACAAACCGAATCGAAACGTCGTGAACCCTAATTAAGTTGGCTAACCAAAATTTATCCCAAGTGGATTTACTTTCGGCGTCTCAAGATGGAAGATACTAATCGCTAAGGATAGATGAATGCACGGAACCCTAACATGTTACTACATGGATGACATGATAACCAGTTTATATATCAAAATATTTATAATAAAAAAAATAATCAGGATCCCTGAAATAAAAAGGGCATAATCTCCCTTAAAAGTGTAATTAAGGGCAACCTTGTCAAATCAACATGTATAAATACATAAATTTATATATACCCATTGCACCACATTTTTCACTCAAACATTTAATCTGGCCACATCAAAATATTCTACATTTTGGGTCTCGACCCACCTCTTCATTATATTTACATTTCCACCTTTATTATTTTGTCTGCACACTAATATATATTTTGAATCATATTATCATTATCCATTTCTATTTACCAAAAACTTCATCATATCATCTTTTATATCATTCAATTTCATCACAAGTATTTCATTTTCATAATAACAAAACAAACAACCAAAACAGCCAAAACAAACATTCGGTTGTCGAGCATGTGCATGTGTGCAAAGTAGGTCACTATTCCTCTGTCCAAGCTGGCATATCCATTATTTAATCATCACCTATATATATATATAAAAGAAACGTCAGTAACGAGTGTTATTAGTCTAAAAATATGATGACATAGTAAACTGCTGACTCTCATTTTGAAGAAAATATTTGTATACTTCTCGTGAACACTCATAAAGGCATTTACTTAGGAGCCACCGGGCTGCAAACCTGATAACATCCCGAATTGACTAGTCTGATACCTCTCTTGGTATTTTCTCATTTTCCTAGTCCCTTAGGACTACCAGTATATCCTAAGCCCTCTCTTTTCCTCTATAATTCTCCTGGCCTTGAGAACGAAAGTTGAGTACTCTCATACAATCGCCTTTAGTACCCTTTGAACCATAAGTTCAGACATGCGTCGTACTAAACAGTACCCGTAAGACGTTTTTCTAAGTGTGAAGAATTCAAAATGGAAGTTATCATGATCCCTTGGGAATGGAATAACCCTCTCACTAATCTAGAGCTCGCTTTGATTGGCACGTGCACCCGCTCATGGTACGTGCGAGTCGGTTTTCCTATCTCTCATCTCACTGAAACACGATAAAACTATATATAGATCTACGAAGGGATTTATATAATATGCCTGAAGGTAAATTGCAGTGGATCTTATTTTTTAAATCAAATTCGAGGGATTTCATCCTCGATGATTATTAATCTGAAAAATCGATTGATTAAATGGCTCGAGTTCGATAAAACTCCACTTAACCCGTTGTGCAAGTAATAAAACAAACATACAACGGAATAGAACGTAAAACAGGGAACGAGTCCTAAATGGGCCTAGCATAAGCTCTGAGCTTGTTTCCGTGCTTAGGCGGTGTGTAACACCCCAATTTCGGTTCACTTAAGAACCGGATCAGAAATGTTACGATCGAGTCGAGACATGTTTAATATTATTAGTCAGTGAGACTCGATCCATAAAATAGATCGAAGTGACCCTCTTAGTGTCATGAGAATGGAAGACATTGTCAATTATTTATAAAAACACAACAAATATAAATAAATGTAAGAAAGTAAATACTGCGTTGAGCTCAAGTGTGTGTAGCGTTTATCTGTCCTTCCACCAGAGTCGACTCAAGATTTGCAGACCTACATATATTATAAGAAAACCGTCAGTAACGAATGTTACTGGTCCGAAAAATAACTAATAGAAACTGGCAAGTGGGTATTCCATTACCCACGAAAACATATGAAACTTCAAGAATTGCCTCACACCGGGCAGTAAGCAAACATACTTAACAAATGCCGGCTCGCATGCACGGCTCATAAAC
>JAVDBV010003340.1:0-14263 GCA_032619315.1 Piper longum
TTTATAAATCAATTACTTCATAGAGAAGAACTCATTTCATTTTTCCCAGGTAATTTATATTTCTTGTCCTATTTATCTAGTGTAAATTTATAGATATATGCTTAATTAGATCACTCATAAAATGTTCTATATGCATCATTTAGGTATGTATATATGCAAGTTTGAGGTCACTCTATGCATGAAATATGAACATATTGCGGAAGTTGTGAACATTGTATGTAGCTAGGCAACGCTTGATCGTTCTGATCATCATATGGCTTGTAGGAAGGACTGACAACGAACCCGATCGGCGCGAGCGACATATGCAACGCGGGCAACACATTCTTCCCCACCTCCGGCGAGGTCTCCTCCTGCTCTGGCTACTGTTACGACGACGACTCCTATCCGACCAACTTTGCTGCCGCCTTCAACCTCCCCCCAGCCACCTCCTCCCCCCTCCTTGACACCACCGGCGACGACCGATTCGACCTAGTCACCGGCGCCGGCGCCGGAATCCCCATGACCCTTCCCAGGGTCGTCAACGTCGGCGGCTGCTACTCCGGCGTCTTCGATGACACAGTCACCTCGAACTCAGGCTCCTTCCTCGACCAGCAGTCGGTTATGGGGGGCTACGGCGCTGCTGCTTCTGCCATGGGAGGGCTGGCCGGAGGAGTCTGCGGGGAAGCTCCGGCTATCTTCGCAGGTGGGTTGTTGCCTGAATCCGGCATGAACCTGCCGGAGATGGAATTTCAAGGAGAGAACTGCGGGCTGTATGGTCCCGACTCTGTTTACACCTCCGCTGATTTTCATGTAAGAACTTGATGCTCTGTTCATGCACATTATTATATAGAGTATGTCCATGCAAGAAAGGACGTAACATTAGATTAGACAGAGACCAACTATCCAAAAAGTCCAACAAGCTGCGTATCTGCCATTAATTAATTGTAAAAGAAGCATCAACTAATTACATTTTCATGCATTCTGATCAATAATTGAGAAATGATGATGATGAGTTAGCCGTGGGTGGTATGTACATATGGTTTGATGATGGAATATGTCTTTAGGTACTTAACGAGACACAGCAGCAGATGATGAAAGGGGGGTGCGGGAGCCCAGTGAGCGGCATAGCATCAGACATGTCCACCTTGGAGGAGTCCACCTTCAAGGTTGGCCGCCTCTCTGTGGAAGAGAGAAAGGAGAAGATCCATAGGTACATGAAGAAGAGGAATGAGAGGAACTTCACCAAGAAGATTAAGGTTCGATAATTGAACTTATTTCTTCTATTCTTCGAATGTTATATTAGCCCAATGCAGTGATAAATCGGTTTGAAACAATTCAATTGAGCCTGTTCTGACTCAATCCCAAAACAACCAGAATCAGGTTTTTAACAACATTAATGGTCTAGCCATAGCCCATAGATGATTTTTTTATTATTAGAATGGAACCTTAATTAAGTTGGGTGACTCATGATGACGAGGGGAAATCCAGTATGCTTGCAGGAAAACCCTAGCAGACAGCAGGCCTCGTGTTAGGGGAAGGTTTGCCAAGAACGACGAGTTTGGCGAAGCAGCGAGAAATAATTGTGGTCACCATGATGAGGAAGAGGAAGAGGTAAAGCTTTGGGTTTCTTACATCCCCTGCACTAAATGGTGTGGGCACCAATTTTTATTGGCTTTGTTCTGATACTCCATTTTGATTTGAGTACACAGACGAGTTTGTAGAGGAAATATAACGCCCACATTAATTAACCGGCTATTTGTACCGGAATATTGTTGAACAGGCAGGAGTAAAGGAGGAAGAGATGCTCGATTCCTCGGATATCTATTCTCACATCAGTGGGGTGAATTCTTTCACGTGCAATTACCCAATTCAGTCATGGATGTGAGCTTTGCTTGAGAAGCCAAAATTCTCGATGTACAGACGAATTCAGTCTCCAATAAAAAATAGATGGTGGACAGATTGTTGTCTCGAGTTGCCGGCTGTTTCGTATATATGTTGCACAAATGGCAATCTTGTTTGAGGTTTTGTAGATTTGTTCATTCAAAGAAGTCTTGTATTTTCTTTTATGTAGCATTCCAGAGCTGAAAGTAGCCAAAAGAATGCTCAAGTTGCACATCCGCTGTAACAGATGTGTTCAAGTAGCAAGAATATTGTTTTGCTTTCACCATCTATGATGCATTTGTATAAACACGAAACTACTTTAAATAATAATAATAATAACAAATTGAACTTTGCTAACTTACATGCTTGAAGAATAGGCTGTCTCCATGCTTGCCAAAATGTTGGAAGACTCTATCCCCTCTCGCATCTGCACATAACTAATCATCCAAGGCATATAACAGTCGTGCTATGAATAAATCCATTTCATTTTTTACCACTCAGTCTCCTCCAAGAGTACTCAAATGTCTAGAATAAAGACCCACCCTCCATTGCCCTGAGTTACTTGTCAGCATCCGAACTCCAATACAACAAATAAATGAAGAACAAAAATGCGAGCGAGTACCAAAAATTATGCTTCATGCATCCAAGATGAGAAATAAGAACCTGTCTCATCACTACACCATAACAATTATTCTTTTCATATACTGCAGACAAGAAAATGGCAAGCACAAAGCATTTTCGCCCGCAATAGCCTTAGAGCATAACTTATTTACGATGGTGTTCTTGTCTCCTCTGTGGGTAATACCTCTGCTAACAACAAGAAAGATGTTGCAAAGCCATGGGACTGAAACAGTATATGCCAATCCTAAACCCGTCCCCCAGTAATGCTGTCTTGTACGCCTTGCATACTTGAGAGACATATTTCCCCATGGGTAGTAGATGACGAAGAAGAGGAGATGCACTTTCCTCTTCACTCAGAACATCAGAATCAGAGTCAAATTTACTACGACTGTACCATGCTTGGGATGGAGATGCCTCCCTAGAGCTTCAAGAAATGGGCCATTTGTATCCCATAACTTATGCGGGAAAATGTCATCTCCATCATAGGCGTCTATAAATATCAGGTCGGTCATACATTGTAGGTTCCCTTAGGAGGAAATTTTCAGCATCTGACTCATAAAGAAAGAGTCTCTGATGAATGCGACCCCCATAGTATATTAGTAGACAAATCAAATTCTGAAGATTCTGATGTTTTTGTCTGATAACAGAAGCAGGAAAACCCACAGACTGAACCGAAACTAATACCACAACAGGATCTATTTCAACAACATGAACAATCGCACCTGAAGAAAGAAAGCAATTTCCTAGTTACAATTCGTTATCCAGATCTGAATAGAAATCCAGTGTAGACTACTGACTTTACTTTTTACTTTTCTTTTTTTTTTTAAAAAAAAGCTTCAGTTAAAGAAAGAAGAAAGATATTAAAAAATAATAATTAACTGCAAGAAAGAAGCCAATATATATCCACAGAAAGAGTGCATTATCGAGGTCAAAGCAAGAATCCAATTTGCTTGGACTTCTGACTTGCCCATACAAGAGGAACTGCTAGGCATGGCACATCAGAAATATATTAACAATCTCATTATATGCTCTACAACAATAACCATTTAGTATGATTATGCAAAAAAATTCAAGATACCAAAATAATCAAAACTCCCAATTGAAATATAATAAGCATTTAGAGTCATTGATCAATCATTTTAAAAACAGGTGTTCTAGCTCTAATAAATGACTAGCAAGAAATTTTGCTGCGAACAATAACACATTTTCTGTTCATAACATTCCAAAACGATCAATGGCTGGGAATCAAGCAAATAAAGGTTTTTCCTTACAAGTAACCTTTTGCAGATTTATCCAAGGTTGGGAATCACACATATACATCCAATGCCTACGGTCTTAGTTTCTAAAAAAATTATGCATTGGTAAACTCATCACTACCTTCAAGCTGTAGCCATGGTGCCCAATCTTTGATTTATGCCTGGCTAGAGGTATTTCCTTCTTAACAGAAGCGACATATTTCAATAACTTAACAATTGCATTCACCGTCCCTAAAAGTTTATATTCCTCAAAAAAGGGCCAGCGTGTGATATGCTAACTACCACTCTATACACGTTTCTAAAAGGTTTTACACTTTACAAAATTTGCCTTGGCATTAATATCCTTGTTCAATATCCAGTTCACAAATTAAAGAAAAAACTACATCCTGTAAAATATATCAACTTTCTTTACCTGGCAATTTACTAGCCAAAAACAAAGGCAGACTTCCACCACCATGACCAACACATAAAACATGGAGGGCCACTCCTCACCAATGCCTCCAAAACTATAAGGGCAACATCCTAAAGTTGTCAAACCACAGATATCATCCTCTTAACATCTGTACTGGGACCACAATAGCACAGAAATAAGACATCCCCCATTTGAATGGGAACTAACCACAGAAGAGAATGGGAACTTTCAAACAAATATGAAAACATCAAGAAATATCTACTACATTTCACCCGGATTCATTTTTCAATTTTTCAAGGAAAAACGTCACTTCTTGTAAAATAAAAAAAACATTCTTTACACCAAAACAATGACAAATACAACAAGAATATATACAATCGTGCATTTAAGGATCTCAATACCACAAAACAGAGAGTATCTCTTTATCTTCAAATTCTTTTCTAATCCCCCCTGATGTTATCCTGGCCATAAGGACTCTATAGGCCTGCTTGTTACCAATGCTGGAATAGGTTAAGTTTTTCAGAAAAAAAGTCATGCAAGGGACTATGCAGTTACACCTGATTGTACCAAAAGATGTTTCTGTTGTGGGTATTTACTGGGGAGTTTCATTAAAGCATAACTTTAGTTTTCTAAGCCCATATATGAATGCAACAGAATAATCTTCTGCTTTGTAAAGGGTGTAACAAACCCTGCCAACTCCTAACAAGTTCATAAAAAGATGATATTTCGGTGATAATAATACTATGTAAAAGCTCAAGCAGAAGATTAGCATGCGCTTGTGCCTCTCCGAGTATTGCGCATATATTATGTACTGAACAAATCTTATGGAACTGGCTTGTTGATAAAATGTATCATAAAAAGCTCAAAAAATTGTTTTTTAAGTGAATCAACATAAAAAACCAATAAATAAGAAACATACAACATAAAAAACACTATGGGATGATAAGAGCCCTATTGGAGAAGATTTAGGAGAATTGTCAAGGCATGGAGAGATGCAAAAGTAACTAAGCTAAGTAATAGAAATTAAATATGCTCATTAGTATGCTTTTAAAGTTAGGATTTTATATTCAAAGTCAAAAGTGGAAAGAACTAAAACTTTGTAGATTTAGAAAATTATGCAAATCTATTTTTAAGAAATCAACAAAGATTACAACTTTTACAGCAGAGAAAATGAAACTACATGGTACGGCCAGACAATGAGGATGCTACATGATATAGACAAATCCTGGATCTGATAACCTGTAAGCAGCCATAACTTTTGGCCGTACTTTGGCGAGTGTCGTCATTAAATTGCGATGCACGCCATTGATAACCAAGGATTCTAAACCGCACGGAGTCCTCACATTGAGGGTGCAACTTCATATACCTTTGCTGAAGCCAACTCACCACTGCCGGCTATTGGACTGGGTCCTACAAAAGCAGACAAATGTTAGGAAACAAGAGTCCAATTAAATGAATAGAGCAGGAAAGAGTACTCAAACATCTCCAGGAAAAAGAATTAAAAACTCTACAATCACAATGACACTCGCTTAGAGTAGATACGATACCGATCCAGTAATATTTAAGAAAACAACGTCCTTCAACAAAACCATTTTTACTTCACATATACCAGACAGATTAAAAACTATTCCAAGATCACAAACACAATGCCAATCACTCAACGTAAATACGACACCAATCCAAAGCTTGAAGCAGAAAAATCATAGCATATGCCTGAATTGATAATCATGAGATCAATTTTCTACAACTAGAACATCCTAGTTCGCCTAATCTAGAAGGAAAACCTTTCAAAGTGCAAAAAACACAATACCAATCACTAAATGGAACCGAAACTTCAACTCAGTCTACACTCGCACTAAAGTTGAGACTAAATAATATGCATTATTAAAAAAAAGCTTCCATTTTTGTTCCCGCTCCCAAGATGATGCAATATGACAAGAAAGGAGCGGAGCAAGAAACTAACTAGCCGGGAAGAGGACTATGCGACGACGGAGACGTCGCCGTTCCCCTTTTCGGAGTCTGCCCGGAAGGCCTCGTGTCCTTCCACCTTGTCGCCCCACCATTCCCGCGCGTAAAACCAGTCCCCCTTGTCCGCCAGCGACACTGAGGGAGGCGTCCGTTGGAAGGCCGACGATGCTCACCGCATCACATTCCACATGACATTTGCCGCTCGAGGCATCCTGGTGGTTGTCAAAAGACTCAAACGAAAACGTCTGCCCTCGTTTTATGACTGGGTGGGTCACACGTTGTTGCCCTCTCGTTCCGGCGAGTCTTTAGCCAATTGGTCGCTCCACCGGATTCGAGTCTAGGATTTTTTCTCCCCGACAAAAATGTATTCCATTTTTTCCCATGCTCCAGTAAAAGTCTATCCATGATTGCAACTTACCAAATGTCAAAAACACTGCCACTTAATATAGTTATCACAACAAAAAAGATTTTGTGACAAAATTTCCTTGATCCTTTTCTAGACATCTACTAATGGCTCAAAATGCTCATGAAACCTTTCTTCTCTTTGCAAGTTACAGCATGCAATCGCAAAATTTCCTCTTTTCAATGATATTCAAATCTTGTGTTCTTTCTCCGTCGGTTGCACATTTGAACGAAGTGTGACCTTTGTCTCCGTCTCCGTAGGGAGTAACAACATGGCTTCAAATATTTAAGCATTTCAACCACACCACATCAACAAACTGAATGCAGATAGCACATCTACTAATGGCTGCATTTTCATTTTCATTTTCAAAGACCTACCCTTTCCTTTCTCTCCAAACAAGGTGACACCCATTGCAGCTACTAACAAAATCTATAATATAGGCAACAGCCATGTTGATAAGTGATTGCACAAAGAGAAGAAGAGCATGCATCTGAATCATTAATTAATTCAAATTGTACGAGTTGGAGCTTACTCAAACTAGTCAATCAGTAAGATAAAGATACATTCACTGTGTCAGCTAATTTTTCTCTTATCCTATCTTCCCTTTTGGCTATTGCTGTATGATTAGCAATGAAACTTACATGGGTTAACCCGTAACCACATCAACAAATTTCAAGTGACGAAAGGAGGGTAGCTCAGAGTCTTCACAATTATGGTTTCAAAAGTTCCCGACTTGCAATTGGCAATCACTGCAATGAGGCAGAATTGGAATAGACAAAGAAAGCAACTCAGACACGCCACAATCCATCCTTGCTTCCTTGTCCGATCTTTCCCTAACATGTAAAGGAAGGTAACTACAAGATTCATCAAAAGCTTCAATCTTGTACACTTCCCCACCAAATCGAACTCTTTGAACAGAAACATAAGAACGACAAGAAGCAGCTTTACCAGCAAATCTGCAAGTCGAACTCTTTGATCCCAGATCAGCAATCTTTACATATTCTCTGTACAACGACACGGCACTAACATACATCCCAAGCGCCTCAATCCCACCTCTAAAGCTCGAATCGATCCGAACCCCCACCAATCCTTCCACAACCTTCCCCAAACTCTTGCTCGCCTTATACCCAACCTTCAAAAGATCGAGGCCGAGCATACCACCAACTGAGGCAGCAACGGCGTACCTGGCCAAGTTGATAGCGCCCCAAGCCGCTTTCATCTTCCCCGCCCCAAAGGAGGGGCCCTTCTCGCCGGCCTTGATAAGATCGAGCCGCCTCGCCGCCTTGTAGGACTTGAGCAGGGCCTTGTAGGAGAAGAATAGGAGGTGCGGCAGAGAGCGGGGCCCGCCGGCGAGAAGAAAGCCGGCGGCTTTGAGGGCTCCGTCGGCGAGCTTGATGGGGACGGAGAGGAGTCTGATGGTGCGGCATCGGAGGGCGGCAAAGACAGCGAGGCCGATGCAGGCGCCGCCGACGGCGAGGTGGGCGCCGGCGGGGCGTCGCCGAAGATCGGAGGCCGTTCGAGAAGCACGTCCAATTTCCATTTGAACTCAGGAAGGTTGAGTCCGCGCCGGCTTTTAACTCTTTTCTTTATACATTTCGGTCTTCGATATTTTCTTCAATAATTTTTTAAATAAAAAACATTTCTTTTTAAAAAATTATATAAAAAAATATACAAACGAATTGTTAAAAGAATTTTTTTTTTGTGTAATTAATTGTACCTACTTGTATTCGTAAATCACATCGGAAAAAATAAATTATGAAGAATAAGAAGACTATCATACTTTCGGCTGTATTATTTCGACTATCAATTAAAGTTTTTTATAATTAATTTAGTACGTAACAAATGATTTTGCCATAGCTCTGGGAGATTGCAGCGGGTTATTTGTGTGTCATTGATATGGGGTTGGTGTAAGTTTAAATTATGGAGGAAAGTGAAGGGAAAGCTTGCAATCACAACCTTGACTGTTTGTCAATAGGTTGATGAAATTGAAAGAAGTTAAAGGAAGAATTGTATTGGGAAGTTTGGTGTTTTCTGCTGTACTATTTTGGGTTCAAATTGAAATTTCCGATAATTAATTTGGTGCAGGATGAATGATTTTTCTGTAGCTTATATTTGTCTTACAAAAAATGCTCTATGCTTATAGGAATCCAAATCTTAGAAGGCGGCTGCTCCCAACAATGAACGCCAATCTCCTAACTCTTATAAATCTTGTTTAATTCACAAAATCTTAACAATTACTTCATTCTCTCTCAGGTGAAAATTTATCTACTCCTTTGTCTTAAAATTTTTTCCTCTCGTCGCATTCAAACATTTGTCAAATTTTGCATTGTAAATGTGGCAGCCAGTTTTGCCGGGATGTGCAGCGCCCCGCTGGCAGTTAATGCTCTATTTTTGTCAAATTTTAAACAATGTTCTTGTTGATCTGTGTGAATGCAATGAATGTACCGGCAGCTTGTTAGTCTAATGTGATTATTTTCTGCCACGGTTGAGACGCCCATCTTTATCTTCTGCATCAAAACCAAAAGACCGGATCTGAAATGAAGCTGTCTGAGCATATTTTGGTGAACTTTTTCTTGACAGAACATGGAATATGTAATTTGCACTGTCTTCTTTTCCCATGTTTTTGTTCTTATGTTCTTTTTGGTGGTAGTAACCAATCGATGCTGGAAAGCAGTAGTTTGTCTTCCCTTGTGCCTTACTGGCCGGAAGATGGATGATGCCACTATCACGTACCAGCCAATATTCCAGTAAATGTATGATGCTTACTTTTTGCTGTTACAGAATCATCGAATGTAGAAATCACTAGAGATGGATGGTAATTTTATTTAAAGGGTTCTTTAAAATGTTTTATTCTCTTGTCATGGCATGATGATGATCATTTTATCATATATAGATTTTTGCGTCCAAATGAGTTAAAAAAAAACTCAAATGTATTCTATGGCAATTTTCTGCTTATATATATAGTCTCATTTTTGTATCCAACTCTGATACCACAAAAAATTCATCAAAAGCCCAGCGTTGTGTTTTACAGACGCAAGCGTAATTCATGCAATAAGCTAAAATGCATTTGATAGCTACTCAACCTTGAAAAAAAGCCAGGTAGAAAAAATTACGTTTTTGCGAAATTGAAATGATAAGTTGTCACTTTTTTTGCTCTCGTTAACTGAACAAGTGTGAGTATTGTATGCCCGATCTTCTGAGACACCCGGTAAACTTAGAAGTGGTGTAATTGCAATATCTAATTTGAATTTAATTATTGTGCATGCCAAAGCTAAATATGCCTCTTCATAAACCAAGAAATTAGGGGCTAATTTCCTTTAGATGGAGTTTATTCGAAACTAATTTTGCAGAAGTGTCTGGCAATCCCCTCAAAAAAAGTCCTATAGCCAAAATGGTTGATGGGTAGTCAAGATCAGTAGGATGAGTTTTTGGACCATTCGAGTTCTGATATAAAAAGAAGAAGAAGAAAAAAGAAAAAAAAAGATATAAGAAAAGAGAGAGCTTAGTATGATGAACCATGCAATCAAATCTTCTATTGGCCCTCTATTTTGATGTACAACATTTTTGCAATTAGGAGCTCGGTAATAATTATATTTAGTGTGTTTATCTCTTCTTTCTCGCAATTAGATTTCTTACTCCTTTTTGACACGCCTAACTCTTCTACTTGAATGTTATTGCTATCCAAATTTAATTGAAAGTTCTCAGGTTTTTTGCATCTTATTTTACCATTTTATTTTCAATTCAAAAGAATTTTCATTCCACTTTCTGCCGATAAAATAATTTCTTGATTAACTATGCTTGGTTAGTTTATAATGACATCTTTCTGCAAAAAGCATATTAAAAAATTGTGTTTACCCTGGAAAAAATGTTTATTAAAAAATTGGCATATTTTTTGCTAAAAAAGAGCTTCCAATTGTTTTTTTTTTTGAAACGTAATAGTATTTCGTTGTTTGGAAAAATATTTGAAAGAAAATGAAGATTATTTTTTAAAAGATATTCGCTTGTTCGACTGCAAGTGAACCAGCAAGGTTGGGAACTATCCATAAAAAATCATTTCGTCAATCCGGAAAATCCACGTGGCCAAATGAAGCGTGGGCCCACATGACAGGATTTTTCTTCTCCCCCCAAACCATAAAAATTCGAACCACAAATCAAGAAACCCAACCCGAAATGGCAAACCCATGAGCAACACCAATATTCCATTTCTACCCTCATCTTCTGCCAAAATCCGCTCCATGTCCCCTCCTCCTCCCTCCCCTGCCGGCGCCACCGCTGGCGGACGAAATTCGTCTCCTTTTCGCTGGCCGAGTCGGGCTCGCCGAAGTCCCTCGGCGAGGATGAAATCCTCTTGCTCCGAGAACTCGCCGTAAGAATCCGCTCTCAATTCCTGCTTCTTTTTAAATACTCGTGATTGTTTTAATTTTTTAGTTTGTTCGATTATGGATTTTGAGGTGGTGTAATCCTAAGAGCGTGATAGCAGATATTACTAAAAATGATCGAATTGGGCTTGAAAGTTCTATCTTATTATACTATATTGAATTGGATGTCTCTTAAGTCGCATGAATTATTGCTAGTTAAGATAAAGATTCAATTCTGTTCCTACCTGCTATGCATCATATTTTTTTTTCCAGCTTTGAAGTTGGTTTGATGCCAATTTTGTGAGGCGGTGTATTCCTGAGATAAACAATTCAGGGCTAGCTAATAGTGTAGAAAATGGCTGTACTTAGGATTGAAGCTATGGTAGTGATGGTATTGGTCATTTGTTAGGGGGGATTTTCTGATTGTTGAAAAAGTTACATGTAATTTTATGTTGCGTTTTACTCAATAAACATCCGGAGCAAGTTTTTTTGGCGGATGTCCCTCAGGGACCAAAACGCATATTTGGTTGATGAAAAATTAAACAGTGAAAGCAAAGGAGTGGTCGGTTGATGAAAAATTGATGGTTTTCCATGATGCGATGTGCATAATATTTCTTTTTCAATTTTTTGGATTTTTTTTATTGAATTATGGGATGTTCTTTCTTGTAGGATAGCTTTCAGTTACCATCGGACTTCTTCCTGCAGCTTCCGCAGGATCTTCGGCTGGATGTAAGATGGAATTGAACTTGCAATTGTCAAATTTTGATTGGGCAGTTTCGTGTTTTGATTTTGAGAATTTTTGTTTTTGTACTCGGATGTCGGAAATGGTTTAATACAGCTCAATAACGCGGCTTTCGATCTGGCAAATGGACCGGTGACACAAGCGATTTGTGTTTCTGGTTCATTTTCATGTCCTTTATTTTCTTTGGATCCGATTTCTTATGTTTGCTATGAAGGATGCTTGCATTTATTGGTGTCTTTTGAGCCTGTTTGATTTGCTGTTTGATGGAAGAACTCGGGGAATGAGGTTTGATTGTCAAGCTGCTCGTGAAATTGTAGTGTCAAAAAAATCTGCCATTTTCTGGTGAACTTGCAATTACGTGTAGTTTTATTAGATGCTAAGTTTTAAATGGCAGAAGAGGTAGGTTCAAACCATTTATTAGCGAGGTGGATTTTGACACCAATTCGCAATTTCAATTGCGCAGGTGCTCGTGCTTTGTAAAAATGCACATTTTCAATTGGATAGTCACGAGTTCTTATTGCATTTTCCATTACCCTTTTAGATTTTGTCTCTCCAATTTCAATCACCTAGATTTTGACTTAATTGGTTTGCAGTGCGGTGAGGAGCTGGGGCAGATGTTGCTCAATCTGTATAAAGCATGGGAGCTTGCTCCCACCTCAACTTCTGGCATCATAGTCAGCAAGTTTTCCCTGTTGGGGAAGACTTTGACTGACAGTGTTAAAGCAGGCAAGAGTAAAGTAATTCTGCGTGTTCTTTGAGCTGGTGCTTTTTTTATGTTGTCTCTCATTGCTATTTGTTTGCACTTTCTCTAGCATTGGCAGCGGCTGGTAGGAGATTTCAAGCAATGGGTTAATATGGTGATGATGAGCTACAAAGGCTAAGAGGAGCTTTTTACGTCATTCTTGTTGAATATGGTCACTTAATATTAACAGCATGCATGCTAAACTTAAGGAATTTGTATTTATGCATCACATTGACACATATATAGGTGCCATACATGTTGTGACTTGCATGATTCTGATGTGCAAGTTTTTGCAATTATATAGTTTCCAGTTGATTTGTGAAAGCAGTATATTCGACACACTGTGTGTAATTATCATGCATGGTTAGATTGTTATGGCGTGAAGCCGTGAATTCGTCATCTGAAACTATACGTGTCTCATAGACTGAAAATTTGTGAGATACATCATGTGGTGAAGATTGCAAAAATCATGCTTAAAACCGTGAAGCTTCTCTCTGCTGGGCCTGTAATTACAGCTGACAAAAAAACCAAAAACAGAAACAAGAATGTTTAAGGTAACATAAGTTTCTTTGTTTGCTAGCTGTTCTTTATACTAAGAACCATTTATTATCTACTGATTTTATGCACCCATATTGCAGTTTGGAGATCTACAGGTTGCTGTACCACCTGAAAAAGTAAATATTGGTGCTGAAATTAGCTTTGCTTTTGGGTGCGTTCTACCATTTCCGACCAGGTTTCTTTATTCCATTTGGAATGCTGTATATAAAGTGCTTCTTCTGCTTGTGGATTTCAAGTCTTCTTACATGGGGGTTGAGTCGAAGTATTGAAAGGGTACCAGAAAGCTCGCTGCAATATGCCACCGACAATGCCTTGCTCGTGGCTAAGAGTGTCGAGTTACAGCGAAGTTTTGAAATGTTGAAGTTTTAGTTTTTCTGTTTTAATGAGTTACCTTATGAATGCAGTCTCTTCGAGGAGCTCTTCTTGTGATGTGTTACTAGTCCACGCTCTGTCTGCATTTGCCACTCTTGCACTTATTTTACTTGGAAGACAACTAAGTTCTGAAAAATCTAGTGAGTAGAAGTTTGTCAAGAAGTCTGAATGAAGTTTCAAGTGGCGACTGACTGATTGTGGTAATGACAAACTTCCAATGTAAAATTTGTTGGTTTTCTACTCAGTTTAAAAGCAAAAAAAGAAAAAAAGAAAAGAAAAGGGTATCTGTAAGGTGGGTGATCAGCCACGCTCGAACTAGTGTAATTCTCTCCTGTCTCTCTTTTCAAATTATCATTCTTTAATGTACAATACCTTGTAAAAAAAACACTGTGAGGGGTTTGGATTCAATTATCTGATCAGCACCAACATGCCGTTGCAGTCCCTTTTTTTTTTCTCACTCGGCGTTGTAGTATTTTATGTCTGCGTTGTCTTCCTTTGCACCTTATCGTCAATTATTTGATCGTCCCACCGACAAGGGCTTCCCCCGGATCGGGACCAGACGGGCCGAGAAAATTCTTCATAAGCGCATGTAAACCTTGACCTAAATGACGTTGCCGGTTGCCACCTCTTTCACTTATACCCTAGTTGCACGAATGGGCCAATTTTGAGTAGAACCGATCCGATTTTGGGGCCGAATCGGTCGGCCCCAAATCTGGCTCGGAATCAGACGGTTTGCTCCGATTTTGACCGATTTAAATTGGAATCGGAATAAGGGATAAATTGGAAAAATCAATTTTTTTAAAAAAAAAATGGCTAAAATGCCTTAGGTATGATATTAATTAAATTATTTAATCATGAGTAAAATTAGAATTTACTCGAGTGGCGACGGGGGCGACGGCGAGCGGCGGTGACGGCGGCGTCGACGGGGGCGACAGAAAGCGACGGCAGTGGCGACGGCGAGGCTGGGTTGA
>JAVDBV010003341.1:0-15275 GCA_032619315.1 Piper longum
AACTAAATCATAATATTGCAGACTGTTGCCCAACATGCCCCGTATCAAATAACACATCAAAATATTAAGATGTGCCCTCGCTAATTAATTGCTCATGTAACTAACCCTAACTACTGGCTCTTCTTAAACAATACGCCAACCTCATGGTTCTATAAATTAAGGTTCGTAGGCACATCTAAGACTCTAACCATGACATTACAAAAGTTTTAGTCCATCATTTCGTGATAATTAAAGAACAAATATATATAAGCACGCTACTATAATACGACAAGTCATTCTTAATTGTTGTATATTATCTCTCTTACGAAATTCAATAATAATTGCAGTTGAGAGTGTATACAGTAGGGGAGGTGGTAACAGAATTAGAGAGGGCCAAAGTGGTGGCATATGCATGACCTTGCTGACAACGAGGGGTCCCTGCTATAGTGGATTTACAGCCAGTTACCAAGATCAGGACCTTTGAAGCGATCCATCATAGAATGCTTGAACGGCGACTCCATATTCCGGTGGCCAAGGTGGAAGTGCGAATTTTCGACTCCGAATTTCGATATCTGCTAACAATTTTGTCAGGATACACCTCAAATGTTTAGAGTAGAGATTTGTGTAACGTCTTCAGATTATGTTTTTTAGGAATCAAGTTCGTAGTTTGAATGTTAATTATCGGAACATATATATAGAAGTAATAGCATAATTCTCTAGTGAACAACAAAAACCAATTAATCATTGCCCATATTTACTCATCGCTCTTATAAACAAATAATTAACGATAAACAGTCATTTTTGCCAAAGAAATAAAGAATCCAATTAAAATCATGGCTATTTTTAGTTTCTTAAAAGCCCAGCTATATATATTCCTCCCTCAATGCTGCTTCTTCCTCGATTGGGCATATAAATATCGTTCCCAACACCAAACATTTGACTAACATCTTCGGCAGGCCTGCCCTCAAGCTCCTTACCCACAGCCAAGCTCAACTCCTGCAGCAGCTCAACATTTAAATAGTTGGTAGCCGTTAAAACATCCATCGATCTGATACTGAATTAAATGGCGACTACCATTGATTGTATCGATAACAAAATAATGATCCTATTCTAGCAAATCCTTTTCGTTTGTGTTCTGATCGTCATGTCTGCATGGTCTTGGTAATATTGGATATACAACTCTTTCAATCCAAGAATCGCGGAAGAAACGTAGTTTGTGAAGGGGAAGAAGCACTCCCCACCATGATTTTCCTCCTCGACCATCTCTTTGACGACCTTCATCTGGTACGCAACTGCTTGTGATACCTTAAATTAACAGGACTTGTTTGTCGGAGGTATGCACTTTGATTCGTATTTGATCGTCTTTTCCAATATTAAGTGAGCATGCAGGTTTGCGGGTTGTGAAGAATCTCCTGAGCCATCTCTGCATGGTTTTGGCAACGTTCGATATATAACTGTCTTCAATTCAAATATCGCAGAAGAAACGTCGTTTGTGAAGGGGAAGAAGCACTCCTACCATGATTTTCCTCCTCGGCCATCTCTTTCACGACCTCCATTAACTGCTTGTGATGCCTTAAATTAACAGCACTTGTTTGTCGGAGGTTTGCAATTGGATTCATCTTTGATCGTCTTCTCCAATATTACGTGAGGAAGCAGGTTGGCGGGTCGTGAAGAATCTCTTGAGCCACTCCACTGTCCAATGCAACATTTGTGATATCTATTTGGTGGAGAGAGTGAGGCCATTGGTGAATCGTAATTATAAAAAGAAATTATGTTCAATAAATTTAAAATACACATTATTAAACTGTGGATAAAAGTCCTAAGAATGACGAAAAAGTATGGTGACAAAAAGTTCTTTTATGGTTTTAAGTGTAGAAGAAAGTAAGAAAATTAATATATAATAATTTACAAATATAGAGATAATATTAGATTTTTTCTTCACAATTTTAATTACCATAGAAAAGGCGTAGCGATAAGTGGAAAAAAGATTTTCACATTTTCTTTTAAAGGGCGAAAAAAATTTACTTTGTTTGTTGTGTGTGTGTACCCAACTTTAAGGATTTTAAGGAACTTAATTTATCAAATACTTAAATAATAAAAGAAAAAGTTAAAAGCATCAAATTAAGTTAGAATTGAGAACTTTTATTAGGAAACAAATTGAAAAAAATTTCCATTTAGGAACCGTAAAAAAATTTATTAAAGTCTGTTTGGTAGGTGTGAAAATAGTGTAAAATAGCAAAAAAATTTAAAATAGTAAATCTTACTAAAACATAGTTATATTTAATATATTTTATATGTATAAAAAGTATTATTAAGTTACTTGTGTTGTATACAAAACAAATATGACTATCAAAGTAATCATGATTACTTATTGTGAGTCACTTATATACTTTTTCACGAGCAAAAGAAATTGAGATAAAAAAAAAGAAATTTTTTATACAAAAGAGTGCATGGGCGGTGGGTCAATCGAAAATATTCATAATTAATTTAAACACAAAGCACATCATAAAATAGTATTTTTTTCTTAAAAATATGTTATATATCTACTAATTATAATAAAGTTGACTATGTAAAAAATATTCATGCCATTTCCTCTTCTATCATGCTAAACCAAACAACAGCCTAAGTTAAAACCATTTCTTTTTTCTTTTTCTTTTCTTTTCATTTTTTTTGTTTTTGGTGGAGAAAGTATTCGCTAAAAAGAAATTAAGGCAAAAGGAGTACTTTAACAAATAGTCTATTACATTCGGGGCAAATTTGACTAAAGCCATAAGTTTGGGTATTCTGATTCACAACAAATTTTAATGATATATTGATTAAAAAAAGACAGTAAAAAAAAAGAGGCCCTTTTAATGGTAAAACCTTAATTCAAAGGGTTCATATCATTATTCGCCTTGAGGGGAATACTTTTTAAAAGCCATATCTGGCTGCTGTTGCAACCTGGCCGACCTTGTCGGCAGCCATCGCCCCAACAAACGGGAGGGGCACATCTAATACCACCGGTATAATATCTGGCCTTCAATGTTTGATAGCAGCCACAATTACCGGGTGGAAATTGGCCTTGATGGAAAAAAAATTTCCCCTCAAATCATGATTGGCGATTTTGTCACCCCACATATCATGAATAACGATTATGTACCCTCAAACTGTAATATCACAGGGGGACCCTTTTTAGTAAAAGCATATACCTCTAACATAACATTAATATTAGAGTTTACAGAATTCTAGACTCTCTCGAACTTGAACTTTCAATCGAAGTAGAACATAAGTAGAAGATGCGAATTAAGGACTGTAAACAGGAATTCTTCAATGCAAAATAAAAGAAAAAGACGAAGAAATGGAACATAGAATCATTGACCGCAATGTTGTGCAGAGAACAAACACAATTGTACAGATTTGCCTTGTATCGAAAGCACATAAGAAATCAATGGTTTTCAAGCAAGAAACGCTGCAATTTTATTTAACAGATTCAGGCCAAATACAGTCTCTTCACAATTAACTTTGACCAATACATCCAAAGGTTGGGAGCATTTACCTTCAAGAACCTCGAGTGTCACAAGACAAGGGGCTGAGTTGCTCAATATTTCACCACTAAATCGCAAACACAGCCCAGAAGTATCTTCAAGTTTGGCAGTAATTGGCATATCCACGCTCACAAGAAAAATGTTCATGTGGTTCAACATCCTCGATGCTAGGCTTCGGCAAACTAGTAGGAATTTGTCACAATGAACCGAAGGATCCTCTCCAATCAGATTAGTTAGATGATCCACAAATGCGCACCTGTTGAAGCAACAAAGTAAAATGCAACAAAGAAAAGGCAGATGAGTGGAAAAAGCATCCTAACTTGTCTGTAGCACTATGGAAACTAGATAAAGTTTAAAAAAAATATTATATGTCCTATCCACTACACATTTACTGTATACTGTATTAATCAAAAAATCATTCACCTAAGCAAAGAAATGATGAATAAAAATTTTAAATAAATATATGCAGGAGAATCAAGCATCCAAAGGGTAAAAACATATTTTGTTCTCACCTTCTAGAATTTTCAAACATTCCAGGTAGTTGAGATTCCAGCTTCGTAAAACTACTCAAATCCATGATGAGTGGTCTAATGAAGTAGCCAATATCCGGCCATAACTTCACAGGATATTGGTAGCCATCGCAATATATAGACATTTTTATGGGTAACAGATGGTGATTGAAGCGAACTTGGAGCACTTTTGTGATTTTTTGTCCTGGTTCCAAGGTTTCAATTTCTTCCATTGGAATCAGCGTGTGTATATCTTGGGTTGCTTTCAAGCTGCATAGAAAACATTTTTCATTCACATCAATGAAATGAAACAATAGGAACCAAGCATCCAACTATATGAAAGAAACATTAGAACGCATGTATGAAGTAACACCAACCGCACTATATATTTAACTATATTAGGATATCCACGCTTCCCTGAAAACAAACAAGAAAGAATTGAACAGAGTCTAATACATTTACATTAGAATTCATAGAATTAAAAGAATTTTGTGCTGGGAAGTTATTGTGTATCATCTAGAATCTCATAGCAGCAACATCTAAAAAGCTTCTCACAGCCACCATCATCACAGTCTAAAATAACATCAGAAAACGTTTATGTTCAACCATCCTGGCATGTCACTACTGAATACCCAAGAAAAGCATGCAAATGATTGTGTAGCTAACAAGGTCACTTCACCAGCAGGGCTCTACCAATCATAAATATCTAACATAGATAAATGATAAACATCCAGGAAATTAGGCAAAATTATAAAAATAAAAATAATAATTACTAGATCTCAATCACCTTTCATTCAAGTCTGCTGTTTCACTTGCAGATTCTGAACTGACACGCTCATCACTTTCCACTGCTATATTCGTCATTAGGGATGAAGAGGTATTATCAAAATATGTGTTCACACAAACATGAACTGAAGATATGCTTGAAATTTCTGTGGAAAATGAATATTCTACTCGCAGACCTTTACCATTTGTGGGATCAAGGAGCGTACGGGTTTTAGGCCCAATATCAACACCAACATCCTTAATTGACATCCTCGCTAAAGATGAATTTGTGGTCTCTTGACCGGAAATGCTCATTTCAGAAAAGTTGAATGGCTCACCCAACCATGACTCCAATGCCTCTTTTGACATCAACTTTACCAACTGCATAGTGCCATCAGATATGTGATTTTGCCTATTGCCATCAACAGTGGCATCAGAAAGATGAATCAGTGGCTCCTCCATGTTCTCATCATTTTCAGTGTCAGAATTCTCATTGTTGGCAGAAACAGCAGAGTTAGAACTAAAATCTGAATCACTTTCTTCATTAGAAGGTTCAGATGAGGTGTCTGAGTTATTTATCCCAAAAGAATCATCATTAGAAGCTCGTTCACTCTCTAAAGTTGCCAGTTCTGTAGAGTATTCTTCAGTGAAAAGACTGCCAGGTCTTGGAAGCAGTCCGTAACCTGGAGCTGCATGAAGAACAACCTGCGAAAGAGATCCAGGAAGATAATAGCGAACATTACAGGGTATTTTGGACAATGATTTTGCCTTTCTAAAGAATAGTTTCCCTGCAATGGCTTTTACAAGACTTGCATTTTCATTAAAAGATGCTCCATCCTCATTTGATTGAAAACCTGTCTGGAAATAAAAAAGCTTGCTAACAACACGGGCTCTATCACGAATGTCATAATGTGAGTCTAATTTTGCCAGTTCAAGAATATAAGCTAGGATCATCCTGAACACAGACAAATCCCCTCTATCAGCAAGTAATACAATCTGGAAAAACAAACAATAAAAACCATGTCAATAACATATAATTTATTACCTAAAAGCAATATACAATCAGTAACAATTTGAACATGTATCAATACAGCAAATATATAAAGGAACAGACATTCATGTCCAGAGCAACCATGAGCACCCACAATCCATGTTTATGATTATAAAATGCAAAAAAGAATGTATTATGTTGATTGAGTCAGCAGAAATTGAAATATAGCCTATTTGGAACTTGCACTAAAATCATTTTAAAAATAATAGCTATGAAATAACTTGATGCTATTCATTCACAATAACTTCTTCCATTATATATGTATTTTTAGAGCCTAACCAAAAGTATGTGTCTACATATCTTTGACTCTAATATAAAGAAGATACTAATGGTTGCATCTTTCAGAAACATAAATACACAATGTCTTTTAGTTAAATATTTTTGCACCGGAACAAAAAAATTGCAGTAACATAGAGAACAAAAGAAACAAGAGTCACGCACTGCTAAGATGCAGGACTACATCGCAGCACAATGGCAACAATACAAATAAGATGGACTGTTAACCAGCTGCATAATTCAGTTTTGGCAACAACCAAATTCTCAAATTTCTGTGCACAAGATCTTTTAGTTACCGTCAACATGCTAAACCCATGAGCCTTCTAAAATTTCACTACTATTGAAACATAAATGAATTTGCATAAAGTCCTTTCAAGGGCTGTCACGAGGATTTTTTTTTTCGAAAAAAAAAATACAAAACTAAGCATAAATCAGGGGAAAGCCAGTTTGCTTTCGAGATTCACAAACAAAAAACAAATGGGTAAACTACTCCCAATCAAGAATTAAGATTTTGTTAAGGAGTGGAGGTGACTGATTCTCATTCTATTGTTAACAGATATTATATTAAGTTGTTAAATATAATATTAAGATTAGTAATGAAGATTTTAATCTGAAGAGGAGTCTTTGTCGTGAGAGTTTCCACTGTGACCAAGAGGTCGCAGGTTCAAGTCATGTAACCAACCTCTTACAAAGTGAGGGATAAGGCTGCTACATACCCTTTGTGGTCAAACCCTTCCCCACCACACATGTGGGAACCTCGTGCACCAGCTGTTGTGGTCAAACCCTTCCCCAGGACCCCACGCACATGGCCAGTCCTGTGATTTCCGTTCTATTTATCATTACATCTTCCATATATGTTACATAATTATATTCCGCATTCCTCTGTTCTATTAATCTTTAAGCTTTTTGCATTGATTACCCAATTGTATTCGACATTTCTAAAAGTTCCCACAGACAATATTCTCAATTTTATCATGCATTCTTTTAGCAGTCAAAATGTGCACTAGACACAACCAAGCCATGATCATTTTCGAACAATATGGTACAAGATAAAGTTTGAGATCTCTAAACCACTACTTGACAGAACACAATTGCCAATGCTTTCTACGTTTTCACATACAACACTTACGGATATAGTAAATAACTAAAATACTTGGCATGATTATTTTCTACAAGAAATCAGTTGTGCAAGGAAGCGATAAAGCATGAACTGAAAAAAAAATCTATCCACTCACACTTAAAGGCAGTTACAAGCTAATAATGACTAACCAGAAAGCATCCTCCTAAGGAAATAAAAATATTCTAATTCAACATACCTTGCAGTGAATAACAGAACAATATAAAGGAAGAAATACTGTTCTTACTAGAAATGTACCTTTGCTGTTGAATTAATAATTTGAAGTTTTGTCTCCAGCTCTTCATGAGAGAAGCAACTAGCAAGGTAGTGAAACACAGTAAGCACTATATTTGAAATAGTCTGCCCCACAGAGTTGTACTCTCCTATAATCCAGACAATCAATGCACGAGCAGTGGAAACTTTGATATTATCTAAAGTATGAGCTAACTGGACAATAACCTTCAAAATGAAAAAAAAAGCCATGATATATGATTGAAGTCATTGAACATAATTATAAAAATGATGAGCATGAAGCTTAAACAAATATACCAAATAATTAATCTATGTACAAAAAAGGCCATGAATATTGAATACCAATTTATGAGTACTGGATAGAGCTCCTAAAATTCATGGTTCAGGTAAAGTATTTAGCACATCGAAATTTGGTTACAAGCCTTTTTCCCTCCTCGATAAGCCTCTCATGCTGTCCTCAGTCCCCACTCACCCTTTCCGCCCCCCAGCCAGACTCCCAACCCACCCTCACCCTAGATCATACTCCATGCAAGCACCTGTTGTTCTTTTAACATCTTCCCAGACACTCTTCTCCTTTCCCCTTCCCCTGACGTAAAATTTCCCCAGGTCTCATGATCATCTTGTTCTCCAAGGTCACAGCAAGATATTCAAAAAAATTAGAAACAAAATACAAAAGATGTTGCAATCACATCATAGGAATGTCAACACCTCCCAACACTAAAATTTTGGCAAGATCTCCTAAGATTTCAAAGCACGAATGAGTTCATGTATATTGCATGGCTTTAGGAGTCGTGCTTTCATGTAGAAGGAAATCGGGTCACTAATTCTCCAATGGAAAATGTGACCTCAACTACGTTTCTTCGATTAACAATTACTGATCATGATGTCTATGATATAATTCAAGAGGTATAGACAGATTATGTCAAAAATTCATCCCATTTATGGTCTTTTGAGAATTGTGGCTATTAAGATATATAACAAAAAACTTGCCACATTGTTGAACATAGAATTTGAGTCATAATCAGAAAACAGTTGAATTAATGACACAAATACATGCCACCAACTCCAATTTAGAAGAGAAGGAATAGTATGATAATCATGAGGATGATAGATTCAAAAGTTATCCATTTTTTCAAATGGATTCTTGGGTCAAATACTTTTGAATGATAAGAGTATGGATTGTATTATTGAGATCAAAGCTTTTATTAGAAACCTGTACACCATTTGTAATTGCCTTGGTCAGCATCTTATTTTCTCTTCCTCTAACTCCTTTACTTCATTTCAGAGGTGCATTTCATATCTCTTTATGATCCCGCTCAATGTAACTTCAATGAGTTTCAAATATGGTCATGGAAATGCACAACATATCACCCCCAATCAATTGTGGTAAGGTCGACAAAGATGAATGATGATGTATATCAAGATGATCAAGAGCCTTGAAAAAATATTAAAAATTAAAGATAATAACAATCACTATGTAAGTAACAATATGTGAGTAAACTTTCTATGGTGCTTCACTTCACGTTTAAATATTGTACTACATAATGAAAACCAAACCTTTTCATGTAAAACTGGAGTTTCCTTTATAATTGCCTTTATAGATGTAACAGCTTGAGTCAAAACTCCAGCCTCATACCCACTCGATTTCAAACCATTGATGGAAGATTCTGTTGTACATATTTTGAGTTAATCAAAACATGGTACAAGTGTAGGAACTATGTAGGTGACCTTTAGGGAAAGGCATGCAGTAACAAATCAAACCTTGTTTGACCAATGCCAGAAGGCCATCCAAGCATCTGTCTGCAAATGATGGAATTCTTTGTGCGCAAATACCAATCACAGCAACTGTATTAGCAGCAAATCTCCTATCCGGATCTTTGACGTAATCCTAGCAGCACACTAAAGATAAAGATCAGAAAACTGTTCAACAAATTTACTTATCACCGTGTCATGTTCTAATATAAAAACAGTTCAAGTGACTTTTCCCAACCACATTTAAACAACATAACAGCAGGGTGTCTCTTGGAACACTCGCATAACAAAAATATAATCAAGCATCAGTAATATTGAAGAATTCAGATGGAATTTGTCAACCTAATGATTCATTATCAAAATGTAACATCAGGAACACCATGTGATATAATCCAGACACTATAATGCACATTTGATTTCGCACAGCTTTTCATTCATACCAATATAGAATAGTAAGTGGATTTAATGCCACTGTTTCTGTCAAGTTGGCATGATAGTGTGGTGTATTATACAAGATATATTTAACTCTCCCTTAAAAAGTAATTTATCGTACCATTTGATTGGCTTCTACATTCAAAGTAATGACAAGAAACTCATGCAGCAAAAAGAAAGAATGAAAGAAAGAAAGAAAAAAAAACAGTAAGTTTCTAGCCAGATCCCTTCCTTCCTGTTCCAAGTTGCAACCCTTTAAGCTTTGTTTCACGAGATCAAATTCTAATTGGAAAACATCTGTGGATAGACATACATTATTAACAGAGACCAGGTCCAGCCACTATCATCAGTTGAGAATTGCAATACCAACACTAAAGTACTACAAATTTTAACCATAATATAACTCATAGCAGCATAACAAAACCTGGAATTCTTGCAATATTGATTGAATAGATGAATCTGATACAATGATTGAAAGGATTTCCAGCTTTATAGCTTTAATTTCATATGGCTCATTTAAGGCTATGAAGAAGTCTTCAAAGTAAGGTGCAAAGAGAAGAGGCATAGCTCTGGAAAATACTTGAATGTTACAAAGAACCTGTCAAAAAAAGTGACATACCATGAAGACTAGCAGGAAAGAGATTAATACATTCCAGAAACGATTCTTAAAAAAAAAAAAAAAGAAAGAAAATTCCAACAAATCTGGTGCAAAAGGCAGGAATGCAATCAAGATAAGAAGGTCAGTAGTGGTCACTTAAAAATTAGGTCATTCAACCAGTCAGATAAAAGCATGAGCAATGCTAAGTATGAAAGAAAAATGGAAAACCTAATCAATAGCTACCCCAGATTATTTACATGCCCACAAGGAAAAACAAAAGTTATAAGGCAAATGGAAAACCTGAAACATGTAGCACAAATTATTTTCATATTTATAAGGAAAAACAAAAATCACGTGCATTTCATTAATAAGAAAAAAATTTCATATACTTCCTGTAAACATCTGTGCATAGATTTCAAAAAACAAAAAAAGAAAAATCAAGCTTTTTATTCTGACATGGAACTAACTCTGGTAATGGCATCAAATGTAATGAATTCATGTCTTCCAAAGCACACTCTCTTTACTTTTTACATATATTGCAATCAGTTTTTAAGAAGAAAATTTGGTGAGGAGGAAGGGCTCACCACATATTTTGAAGCTGGTGATGATCGCATAACAAATAGAAGTGGTTTCACAATTCTTTTGACATCTTCATTCGGTGCTACAATCCAATGCACTGCAGCAGCTGCAAGCACTACACCACTATTTTGGCTCCATAACAATTGAGTTGTGCATTGAAGAAAAATCTTAATATCATTGTTCTGATCTGTTGTCAAAGAAGAAGGTTCCAATTCAACAACATTGTTACTTGTACAGTTAGAAGGTGAAGAATCATGAATAGGCCAATCCACATACGATCTGAGAAGTGATCCACTTATACTTGTGAAGGTATCCTGACTTCCCCCATAGCTGTAATGATGATCAAATGTAACACATCCAGAGGTATCTTCTTCAAAACTGGAGTTCCGAGCAAAACCACCCAAGCCTATGATTGACCCTTGCACAATCCCATGTCTTGATATTACGTAACAGAGAAGAATCCTAATCAAGATAATCTGACCCCACTCTTCAACATCTGGTAGTATTTCACATAAGTGCTGAAATCTCTTGCCGACTGTTGCAAGATTATTAGGACAAACCGAATTGAAAGCTGCAGCAGCAGCTCCAATTACACCAGGAGAATTGTCGTCAAGCAAGACACTTACAAGCTGGACAGAATATCCAATATTTATAATCAAACGTTGTTTTACTGACACGCACAATTACAATTTACAGTAATTCACAATTTCTTTACTCTAGTGAGCATTAATATACCAATTAGTCTACAACAGCACCAAAATCTTTACAATTCATGCAACATAGCAGGAATAAGGCATGCAAGGTGATAATGATGATGATGACAATGATGATGATAATGATGACAACCACAACCACTTAAAGCTAAAGTTTCGTTAAAGAGCACTTCCACTGGGTAGAACCTTGATGATGATGATTTGCCCTCGACAGCAACCCCCATATTTTTCAATACAAGTATTGATTAGATACACCTCTCTTCTCCCGAAATGTTCAATAAAAAGAAGTGCAACTGTGTTCATTTCAGATGGATCTTTCAGAAAAAGACTGATAAAATTCCTAAAGAATATATGAATGTCAAAAGCTATAAATTACACAAGCTTGATACTTAGACCAAGCCCACACAGGATAAAATACCAACCTCTTCAAGGGCAGAAACATTTTCTTCCATGCGCAGATCATGAATTTTGGAAAGAGAAATGGCAGCACACTTTCGAACATAAGGTGATGGGTCCCTGGAACATTTAGTGGCGGCCACTAAAACAAGAGGAGAAATTGCATGCAAGCGGATTCCTGCCATGGCACGAAGGGCCCAAGCACGCACCAAAGGATTTGTATCTGATAAATCCTTTTGAAAGCAGTTGATAGATAACAATGCCTCATTTGGGCGCCTGCATTTACAAGATGCACATAGAATCATCAATGCAAGTGGATGACAAATCGAATTCATCAATTCACAACAAGTATCAGCACATTTTAAAAACTAACCTTATATGACAGCAGAAAATCATATCTTCATTTACCTAATGAAGTCACTAGAGACAACTAACTGACCTACAGAGACATCACTATCATCATCCACACCTAAACCACCTACGCTAAATTTGGAGGCATGAACTTGGGTTGCACATTATAATCAACATGACTAAATCATGCAAAAGCAAAGTTGTAAGTTAATACAACAGCTACCTTTTTGTGTCTTCACATCCTTGAAAGAATGGATAATGGGACACTTCACATTATCCCCATCATACAATGCCACAGCTGAGGAAATATGAAATTTGATTTTTTTGTTGTTTGAGTGGGGAGCTGAGGATATTTTAGCATTTTCTGGATAGTGTTGTATAAGATAGGAATTTCAATAGTCGATGCACCTGATATGAAAAGGGCAATGGATGCCTGAAGGAAACCAATTAATCACTTTAGTTGAAACTTACGCGCCCTTCTATCAGCTGGAATCCTAGCAACACCTCAAAATTGTGACATATCTTCCTAAAATGACTGGACAAATGATAAAGCAATAGTAATGTAGTCTACTTTTCCCTTCAAACGGGGTATTAAGAATTTCATTTTGCATCTTTGTGGAAGCTGACAAGTACACTACAAAAATATAAATTTCAGTTTGCAAGGAAACTTTAATTTTTGCCGTAAAATAGCAGCTTCTATCGGCCAGAATCCTATCAACACCCCATTTTTACATCTTCCTAAATCATCGGATATATAATCAAGCAATATAAATGTAGTTTGCTTTTCCCTGGAAGATGGTAAAAAAAAAAATCAGTTTGCCTTCTCGTGGAACTGACAAAACACAACAAAGATACAAATTCAGATATGCAATGAAACTTCACTTTTTGGCATAATGTATCAACTTCAAATACAATGTAAGATACCCAATGAAGCTTTACTATTTACACTACAAATGCATTAAAACTTTACTTTTCGGCGTAATGTAGAAGGTACAAATACACAAGCTTTTTCACTTCCAATGCCTGCGACGCCACATTTTTAACAACCTGCAATATCAATTCCAAATGGATACGTGAACAAAAGAAAAAAAAAATCGCAGATTTAAAGACAAATGCTGTGGCATTTCAATTTCCATTTCCGGGGATTTTTTTTTCTATGATATGAAACCCAAAAAGAAAAAAAATGAAGCTTTACACTTCAAAAATTCAAAAACTTTCATATTTTTTTGTCATTTCATTGCCATTACATAGGGTCCTTTATTTTCCGATCTCGCCGGCCGAACTAACCCTGAATCGACAACAATTGAGAGAAGCACGGGAGAGGGGAGAGGGAAGATGGACCTGGGGGAAGAAATTGGAGACGTCGAAGCCCTGGGCGATGAGGGCTAGCAGGCGCTTCAAGGCCTCGGCCTTTTCGGAGTCGAACTTGGAGTCGAGGAGGGTGGCGATGTTGACGTCGTCGGGGTCGTCGTAGAGGTGGGCGTCCGATCCGATCCGGAACACCAGCGTTGAGGCCTTGCTCAGGCTCTCCGCCGTCGCTCCGAACTGCGGGAACATGCCGCCGGCGGTGGCGCTGGCGTCGGCGGTGGCGCTGGCGGTGACGGCGATCAGGGCCTCAGCAATCGCTCCCCCTCACCTTGTGCTATCGGAACTCGAGAGCATTTTAGCGGAAATGATGATTAATTAACATACTAATCATAGTTACAAAGTATAAGATGGTTTTTACTATTTTAATTCGTACCATGATTTTTTTTAGTATGAAGTTTTCACAAAGTCTTCTTTTTTAAAAAAAAATTCAGAATTTTAATCCGTGTCTAGTTAAATATTGACAAAATATATTTTTAATATTTAATAAGATATTTTATTTATAATTTTAGAATATAATTTAATATAATTCGACCCGGTTCAACTAAATAAATCTGATAAGACTTAAAAATTCAATATGATCACTTATATAATATTAAAAACTATAATATTAATTGAGTTATCAAAATAAAAATATGTTTGAAAGTGTGGCAGGGTTGAATGCTTCTATTTTAGATTTGGATTGGATTAAAATTTTAATTCTTAGATTTGGGCATTTGAACCAATAGTAGAGTCAAGTGTAATTATTTGAATTTTGATTTTGATGGAATCGTATCCTAGCTAAATTAAGATGTTTGAATATTTAAATTTGTTTGGATCGAGCGAGATTAGAATTATTATGAAATTTTGTTTTTTATGTTTCAAGCTGGTATATGTTTAATAAAGTATGTGGATACCGACCAAATTTTTTTAGCTCATTATCTTTTAATTAATTAAGTCGATATATTTTGTAAACAGGTAAATACGATGCACAAGTTGAGTTCCACGAAAGTATATTGTACGGTGCAATTAGGGATTTTAAGTTGACATAAATCCGAACTAATTCAAGCTCAGCTTCCACTAAGCTCATATTAACAATTATGTAAGTTAAGAGCATAATTATAAAAAAAAATTAAAAAGTTAAGAGCATAATTTGTATACATTATCTATTGTAAGATAAGTATAAAATGTATCATGTTAGAAGGGAGAAGTCAACCTTTTAAAATAATTTTTTTTTTAAAAAAAAGAAGGGTTGGGGGAAGATGTTGTTAGGGCTGCTAATTGAGCGAGTCAATTCGCAAGAATTTGACATTTGGTTTGATTCGTTTTGATTCGAAACTCGATATTTAATTACTCGAATTCGAACTCAAATCCTACGAGTCAAGTTTGAGTAAGGTAGTATTCGACTCGACTTGACTCAATTATAACTCGACTTGACTCAATTATAAATCGACTTCGACTCGTAGCTCAATTTAAACTTGACTCGATAAATTGTTGTATTATGGTGTGTAATATATTTATAGGATTTTTTTTCTATTTTTAAGATATTTTTATAATTTATTATTAATTCGTCATTATTTTGCTCGAGTCAAACACGAATCATCTTTTATTTACAATATCACCACCCACACATTTAT
>JAVDBV010003342.1:0-11244 GCA_032619315.1 Piper longum
AGTAAACATACAAGCATGCAGATCTTGTAAAATTCATAACTATTGTCACACATATGAAAATAACTTGATTCAAAAGTCTACCTACTCCTTGAAACCATATCTACATGATAACAATATAATAAATATACAACCACGATCATAAAATCATGCATCATACGCAAAATATGCAAAAAATGTACCTCTTATGGGTTTGAGTGGAGGTTTCTTGGGTCCTCCTACCCCAAGACATAAGATCCTGCTTGGAGAAGGCTTAGAGGAGCTATGGAGGGCTGGGAAAGAAATAGAGAAGAGGGGAGAAGAGGATAGGGTCGGATTGAAGAGCCCAAAGAAGTGAAAAGTGGAGGAGAGGGGTTATATCCATAGAAGGGAAAATAGTGCTCATTCAAAGGCGCTAGCCTAGCACAAGAGTGTTGGCCCTTATCAAGCCGGACCATGGAAAGAAAACTGAACTAGGCACGTGGGCCTACTAAACCAAACTGCATGCAAAGTCGGATCAACTTTCTGGGTGAAAGGGCGTTGTCCTGAAGCAAGAGCACAATGACCACAACCCTAATACCACAAAATTTTGGCGTAAAGGCATTGGAAAGGAGCCTTTGCAATGTATAAAGGCACTATGAGGACACCTTTGTTTTGGGCGCAGTTTACGTGCACCTAGGGTTCACACCTGTAGGGCAGTCGGACGACCATGAGAACTATGTTGCGGTCCCGTGGGGGGCGGGGGACTAGGATAAGTCGAAAATGATTTTAAACATGTGGTAAGTAATCTAGACTCGCAAGGGACTCGGTCATAAGCCTAACTAGACTTGACTACCAAAAATAAAAGCCGAGACCGTGTAGTGTCTAGCCGGGTGGCACTGAACACTATGGGAGACTAAAGTCATGGCTCACATATACATACCGTACATAAACACATGAAAAAAAGGTGGGCACACAATTCAATCTGGGTCACGACCGAACCAAAACTAAAATTGTCGGGATAATGGCTCATATTTACATTTTCTATTTTTACATCGCCTTCTTTACCATCTTGTACTAAATCCATGGGCAAGAGCATATCTTTTGTATAAATTGTATGTTTTCTCTTCTGAAGCAAAGTTCATCCCTCATTTTGGTTCAATTAGATCTCCCAAATTCCCTTGAGCAGCTTCTGCGAAGAATGTACACACTAATCATTGTCATGTAATGTGAGTTTATCTGCCTCTTCACCCCCGGATGACTTAAAAAATTTACTATGTTAAAACTAAGCAATAAATTAAACTAAAGTAACTTAAACAATGAGTATTAGCATGACATAGTTACTAATCATAGTTGGACAAATAATTGCTCGAATAATTAACATCCAGGTCGAGCATCCATGTCCATGTCTAAAAGAAGAGCTGAATTTCAAATGATCATAGAAAAATAAAATTGAAATTTTATGATACCAAAAAACTTAGCACCACTAGTCTTCAAAAAATATTGCAGAAAAGATTTATCATCTCAACCTTAACAATATTAAACTTAATTGCATGTTATTGTTGAAATTGTAGGCATAGTTGTGGGGTTTTATATTTTTGACAATTCGTATTTTTCCCATTTTACAATAATTAGACCTATTTTCCACCACTAGTAATATAAAAAACTTCATCCCTTTTAAAAGATCTTTTATATTTTAAAAAAACATATTATTATATATTAATACATCTCTCTAAGAAAAAATATATAATGAATTACATGTAGGTACAATTAAAATATTATGTATAATGCCTTTTGGTAATTTTCACATTTGATTTTTTTCTTGCAAAGATTATATTATAATTAATATTTTTTGTTGAACTCGATCATTACTTATTGTAACGAATTTGATTGTCGCCATAAATATTCACAATGTGATGATTTTTTAACGATTAATAATTATCGTCACAAATAATAATTTTTTGTAGTGATCTTGAAACAAAAAAGTTGTCACAAATAACTCATTTTCTATTAATCGTTATTAAGATAGGATTTTTTTAATAAATTAGTAGTTGCTGATTCCTATACTAATAATACCTTGAAATAATTTTACTTTTATTTTATAATTTATTTTTTAATTTATAAATATTTTATATTTTTAAGTGATTAATAAGTTTTAGGTTGAGATTGGCCGGATACGTCACCTTTTGTCTAAAAGACTATTTAAATATTAGTTTCTTTTTTCTTTAAATAAGCTTTATATATTCTCGATACTATCTTTAAATAAAATTTTTTCACAGTTAATATAAAAGTCATATAATGAATTACATAATTTATACTAGCTTTCTAAAATTAAATAATAATTTACGATGTGTTGTTATAATTATTCCCAATTAATCTTTGTTTGTAGCAATTATTATATAATAATTAATATGTTTTTTGTTTAACTCTATTAAAACTTTTTGTAACTAAAGTTAATTATTGCAAAAAAGATTTACATTATTTATTATGACTATTTTTAAGACTCCATAATGGATGATTTTTTAAATAACATATATTCTACAAAGATAATTTTTAAGTTAATTTTAGTGATTTTAATTTTATTTTTTAAAAATATTTTATACTATTAAGGGATTGATAAGTTTTAAATTTATATCTGACAGGATGGGATTTACTTCTTTTAAATATTTGATTTTTTTCTCCTAATAAATTTAAGTTTTTTTATTTATAAATATTTTATGTTGCAAGTCGATTGGTAAGTTTTTAATTTATAATTAGTGTGGGATTGACAATATAGTTAGCTTAGATCTGTTAAAAATTATTTAAAAGCTAATTTCTTTTTTCTCTAAATAAGTTATATATATTCTTCTCTAATATAAATTCATCACAATTAATATACAAGCTATATAATGAATTACATAATTTATAACTCCTTTTACATGTCGTTAAAATTAAAAAAATTATTTACGATGTGTTATTATAATTATCCAAAATTAATTTTTCTTTGTGTGAATTATTATATAATAATTAATAAATTTTTTGTTTAACTTTGTTAACACTTTTTGTAATGATAATCAATTATCGCAAAAAATATTCATAACATTTATGTCATAAATAGTTATCTTTTTTAATGTCTAGTACTTAACAAATGAATTTTAAGTTAATTTCAGTAATAATTTGTATTTCTTAATTTTTTAAAAAAATTATATTATAGGTTTTTAATTTATAGCACTTATGTTAATATTGAATTTTTTGTTAAAATTTTTCATTATTTTTTCTCTTACTAAGTTATATATATTCTTGATATACTCTTTTTTATTTAAATAATTGACTTTAACATAAATTCATTAAAATTAATATAAAAGTAATATAATGAATTACATAGTATATAACGGTGGTCGCTAAAATTAAATAATTATTTATTATATTTTTTTCTGATATTATGGAAAATTAATTTTTTTGTAGTGATTATTATATTATAATTAATATATTTTTTGTTGTAGTCGATCAAGACTTTTTTTAACACTGTTGATGGTTGCAAAAAAATATTCGTATTATTTATGATGACTTTTTTAGGTCAACACAAGTGGTGATTTTTTTAACGACTAATAATTATTTTCACAAATAATTATTTTTTGTGGCGACCTTAATAATTATTTTAAAAAATGAATTATTTTCCACCGCTCTTAGGGTCAAATGCTTTTAAAAAAATATATAGTTATCGACTCCCTAATGACTAAGCTAATTTTACTAATAGTCGTTTACTTATTTTTTTAGGAATCTTTTATATTGTTAGGGGATTGGTAGGTTTTAATTTTTAGCTGTTTTTTAGAAATATGTAATTGCCGATTCGTATGCCAATGGATTTTTAAATCTAATTTTATTACTGGTTTGCTATTGTTTTTCTTTGGAATCTTTTATATTATTAAGGGATTGATAGGTTTTTAGTTTGTTGCTGACGAGATTAGATTGACCGGATACCGCCTTTCGTGTGAGTATGAGCTTCCGAAAGTCTTGCCTTGTCAGTGACTCCAATGTTTGAATTATTCAATCAAAGACAATATGGAAACTTTGGAGAAGAAATTTTTGAGCATATACCCGACATATACGAGTTTTAGATGGGTTAGTTAAAGTTTTAGGGCTAGATCTTAATGTTGCAAATGTTTAGTATTTCTTTAGGGTTTTTTCTTGGTATCGAGCACAAAATCAACGATAACTAAGCTTTAAAGTTCAAATACAGGAGTACATGGTGGGCAGAGTAAATAACTAGCAGAGATTCCACAAGGTGAGTGGATGCGGTTGCCGTCCCCAAAAGCGAATAAGGCAAAAGAACGCTGCCATATTTCCCCCGACTTCGCCCCCCTGAATATTGCATAAGGCAAAAGTGAATAAGTCTTGTGGTAAACCATGTGTGACGATGATAATGACGATAAATAAGATGAGTTTTAAATTAATGGTGGTGCTGCTGCTTCTTCTTCCACAAGTCCCCCAAAACTCTAATTCCCCCGCCTTTCTTCTTTCCAGCTTCCTCCAAATCGTCCATCACCAAGGGGTGGTGAGCGAAACCAGCCAACCCGCTCACCGCATACCCGAACAGGTTCTTCGACTCCATCGACCCACACCTCCTCCCGTCCCCCGCCAGCACCTCCGCCGCCGCGTCCGCCGCCTTACGCCACTGCTCCGTCTGCACCCTCAACCGCTTCATCTCCTCCTCCATCCCAGCCTTGGCAGCCATTTCCTCCTTGAGCGCCTCCTCCGTCTCCCCCATCTTCCTCCTCATCTCCTCCAGCTCCTCCCCCATCCCACTCATCTTCGATGCCGTCTCCTCCTTCAGCCGCCGCGCACTGGCGGCGTCTGCTTCTGCCGCCACCGCTTGCTTCTTTAGCGACTCGCTCTCTGCCACCAGCTTCTCAACCTCCTCCTTCTTCTCCGCCAACTTGGCCTCCAGCTCCATCACATGACGTTGTAGTACCATCTCATTATTAGTAGCAGCTGAGCTTCCTCCCGGGACTGATTTCAGGGGTGGTACTTGTTGTATACGCTCCTCCTCCTCCTCCTCCTTCTCCGGCACCGGGAACTCCTCTCCCAACTTCATGTGATCGCTATCCACTTGCTGCTCGACAGTCGCCGGCGCCGGCATCAACGTCAGCGACAGGGGGACTTCGAACACGTCGGTTTCTTCTCCGGAGTTTATGACCTCCTGATCTGCGACCGCAGCTCCGTCTGACCTTATAACGTCAACAAGCTGTATTGGCGGAGTATCAACATCATGGGGTATGTCCGAATTGTTGAGATGATGGATGGAAGGAGAAGGAGAAGGAGAGGTGGCCGACTTGCTCATCTTGACCTCGTCGTCATCAGCAAGCTGCACCTGGTTTCCCCCTAAATAATGTTGCTCCGCCTTGATATTGGCAGCCTCAAAGGCTGATAGTCGTTCCTGGAGCTTCTTGATCTCGTCTTGTGCTTGGCGCAGTTGGGTCTCCATGTTTCCCATTCGGGGGTCCCCGCGCTTCTTCTGACATGTTATTCCCTGCACATGCACATGATGTTCGTACCACACTTGGTCACACCACAATTAATCGAATATAATCGACTTATGTAAATATTATATATACATATATACACGTCTATGTATATCGGAATCGGCGGCCAGATTTGAAATTTTGAAATTTAAGCATCCAAACCAACATTTGAAGCTGATCTAGCCTCCGTCATGGGGGCTCGGGCGTCAGACCGGCGGTCGACCAGCTTGGAGGAAGCACGGCGGGTAGGCGGGTGATGGGCATCGGATTCGCAGCTAGGAGTGCGAAGCTGGAGTGGTGTCCGAGGGGACTGCCTCTGTTGCGACGGCTGCGTCCTTCCGGATTCCCTTCAATTGCCAAAACAGCTAGCTTAGCAACTTGGCATGGCATACATAGATCTATATATGTGTGTAGATAATTAATTACATGGACTTTGTTCAATCTTTTTCTTCAATTAAAGCGTTATTACACATCTAACATCCAAGACGGAGAATGCCCCGGCCACAATCTTTTGAATAGAACAGATTCTCATGAACAGAAGCAAGATTTGGATGTTGTACCTCGAGCTGCGCATCCTTGCTCTTCTCAGCCTTCTCTACGCCCGAGATGCACACCTTGTTTGCCTCCTGATCTCAACTTTAAACCACAAAAAGTTTGAACTTACTTTGGAAACAAAAAAAAAAAAAAACTTTTTTACAAAAAGCTATCGCCAGTAATTACTGTTGAAAAGGCCGTTCAACAGTTGCAAGTTGTGCATACTTAACACGAAGATATTAAAACACCAACCCAACTCTCCAGCAGTTATTGCGCCAGTATTAGAAGATACGGATTGTTTATTTATCATGCATCCCTACAAAGCTTGTCATCTTTAACATTACACTTTGCATCTCCCACATTGTAGCCTCGTATTTCAAACAGCGAACGAATACTAAACGGAAATAGTCTGTTTCAAGTTTCAACAATCTATCTCCGTTGCTTTTAAAAAAAAAAAAGTATCGGAATTTAAAAAGAAGGCAATCGAAATAAAACTAGCAGTAAGCGTTACTTACTCTTGGATGTGAATCATTTCCACACCTAATGGAGAGCTAAATCTTTATGACAAGGGGCAGAGTTTACCCGGAAGAGTTCATGTTTCCTAACTCGATGCAAAACCTATAAAGCTGGGCCATTGTATTTAATGATGATGTCCAGCAAGTTGGAAACGAGTAGACAAGAAAAATAAGGAACGATTCTCTGAAAGAGGAAGTCTCCAAGAAACCATGTACGCTTTGTCAAAGCGAACATACCAAACAGTTTCACAAGGAACTTGCTTGATCAAAGCTTGGTATGGAAGATTAAGACACTTACAAGCTAGGAAGCGTTAAACGGAAAAATATATTAACTGGTGGTAGCTCTGTCCAACAAGAAAGGGAGATGAGGACGAGTCCGCCGTGTCGGATGGCCAAACCCAGATCCAACCGAACAGATCATGAGGAAAAGAAAAGCATAACCGTGAATCGCGATGTGGGAGAGCGCAAGGAAAAAAGATCTGATGAGATTCATCGTTAGTGTAAGGCTAAATAAAATGTCTGGCACGGTAGGAAAAAAAAATATGGCATGACGGGCACAATACAGTCGGGGAGAGGAATGGGAGAAAACTTTGACGATTAGGCAAACAAATAATAAAGTTGGTAAGGACGAACAGCAAGAGATCGTGAAAGGAGAAGCTTACCTGATGAAGAAGAAGCTCTGCTCTATATGCCTGTGTGCAACACCGACCAACCGCCGGTCTAAAAAGATACTGTTAATTAACCAGCAGCATGTTTGAGAGAAAGAGCGAGAGAGAGCGAGAGAGAGAGAGAGAGAGAGAGAGAGAGAGAGTGAGGAGTGCGTGCGAGTGTGCTTGTTTTGGATTCAAACGGAAGGCGGTAACATTTGTCGTGGCTCGCCGGGGAGCAAAGAAATGCGTGTATTTTATTTGAGATTGTGAGAACTGAGAATCTCTAAGGAAAGACAAATCAAAAATTTTAAACAAGCCTTCTTCCCATGCCTCCAAATGTCTAATTCTCAGTAGCTCTGCCTCACTTATTTCTATCTTTCTCTATTTTTTAATTTTTAATTATTTATTTATATTTATTATTTATTATTATTATAATTATTATTATTACTACTATCACGATGGTCGTCATCCTTAAATAAAATGTGCTGGCTATGTTGGTACAAGTTGTAATCAAAGATTAAATGATTTTTCACAAATAAATTAAAATATTTTATCTTTATTTTTTTCAAAAAATTGTTACATTTTCTTTTTTCCATTAAAAAAGTGAGAATGTACTGTCATTATCCACGGCTCTATACGTCGAAGCCCTGGGCTGTAGGCAACACAGGACCCCACAAGTGAGTTGACGATGCTAGATATCCAGACGTGGGAGATCCAAACGCAATGGGCTGTAGTCAAGCCTTTTGTTTCATTAATTAATTAAATTATCGAAAATTTAAAACTCCCTCCCGTCGCCATTTTCCTTTGAAAAAACAACGAACAGAAGTTCGAATTAGAAACATAAAACAATACAGGGGTAATATCCATTAATTATGTAATATAGAACTAAGCAGTTTATTTATTTTTTTCAAAACAACAATGCAACTTGATGGATGTCGACAAACTGATGGAATTTTACAAACAGTATTGACGAGGAGCTCAGCTAAAACTCGTGCTAAAGCAACTACAGGCAATGTTCTCAAGAATCGTTGTTTTATAACCATTTGGAAGATTATTTTGAAGTTAAAAAAACAAAAAATAAAAGATAGCAAAGTTCTTTTTGTTGACTAAAACGAGGCAAGATGTCGTATAATGAGCGATTTATATTGTATAAATTTTAATTTTATAAATAAATTTTTGTTGAATAAAAAAATCGATTGTAATAATTTAATAATTAGACAAAGTCTTATTAATAAAAAAGTTAGAATTTGAAGTTAGCTGGATTCAAACCCTTCAAAAATATTTTTATAATTTTTTAAAAACTAAAGTTAAAAAGATTTGAAGTTTTTTATTGTAATTTTTAGATTTTTCTTGTATTATAACTGATTCGATTTTAATTGTATTTAATATTTTTTTTATCAATTTTAATCCATGAGATTTGAGATTTAAGAGCACTTGAACTTTCCATACTCCCATCCCCCTTTTAACGAAGAGGGTGGCAGGGAGGACAAACCATGTGAAAGGCTGCAGTTAAGAGGACTTCCCACCTATCATACAAAAAGAAATAGGAAATAGAAAATTGTATATTGCATATACATGTCCAATTTAATAATCGGGTCCACAACCCCACCTACTTTCCGTATTCACGACACAATATCACATTTCTCACCATCCAGTGCATCCACAATTGATAAGCACTAATCCAGCTATGTATACCAATCTATGACAATTTGTTATTGCTAATTTGATGGTGTTTTTAAGCAGATCACCGGTGAATCATGGACTTTCCAAAAGGTACCCGTGATCATTTCGCACTTTCTTCCAAAGCTATCTTCTGTTGGGAAGACCATTTTCATGTACTTTAAGCATTTAAAATATATAATATTTATTTATATTTTTAATATAATTTTATAAATTTTGAGTATAAATATTATTAATTAGGCAATATGAATGAGTGAGAGCTACTATGTAATATAATTATTCTAAATCGACAATATGAGAAAATAAAAGATAAAAGTAAGATATGATCAAAATTAAATGCGGATTAAAAAAAATTTGACTCTAGAATGAATTTTATCCTTATTAAATTTTCTTTCGTTTAAAGTTATTACTTAGTTGAGTTAATTATTTTTGTTTTATTTTTAATTTTTTTACTTTAATTAATTTAAAGAAATTCATCTCTATGTAGGACGATACTTAAACTCATCGTTATATTACTTATTTCGACCGTATATATTTGTACGCTATTAAAATTATTCGAACATCGTGGTCATTACTTCGGAATATTTCAATTTTCTTTTACAAAGCAATCCGTCTTGTATGCCATATCTAATCAAAGTTAATAAAGTTAGCATGGTTAATACTCCCAATAACATAGAGGAGAGATTTGAATTGGAGTTTAATATGATTAATACTCCGTAATATTTCTTACCATCTACATTTCTAAACCAAACAAATAGTTGGCTGGTAGTATGCCATATCTAATCCAAATGGTGAACTAATAATAAACGCAAAAGTTGCATTGTTATAACTATAAGAGGATTAATTTTTTAATCATCTAACCAGTGGTGAGTGATGAGTATTCCATTCTAGAAGTCACCTGGGGATTCTGCTGCAAACCAACTTGACGGCAATTGAGATGGACTGCAGGAAAAAGCATGGGTTTATATAGAAACCACCGGTGCTTTTTCAACGAATTGTTGGTTCAAATTTATGAAAAACTTCGTCCCATACCCGCTCATCACGCATGACAAATGTATATATTAACTTGAGCTTCAGCATGCATTTACTTGAAATAAGAGGGACGGAATTGGGAATAACTAGCTAGCAGGCTTGTTCTCATAAGAGTCTGCTAATTTTGCCAAAAAAAAAAATGTACAAGTAAATCCATGCATAAATTACGGGAAACGTCATTATAAGCAGAAGCAGGAAGACACACCAAACGCAAGTAACAAACATATAAGGGCGGCGTTCGAAAGTAGTTAGAAGTGTACACTAAGAGCAAGAGTCAATATGATCATGCATCCAATTTCCAGATCATTGAGCCTAAATAAACATCATTAAATTAGTGGTAACTTGCACTGCGAAGTTACAAAACTTGATCTTATATATACAAGGCAAAACTGATATTCAACACTTGACGTAGAACAACAGTACCGAAATGTAATGGAACCTGAAACAGCTAAGAAATCATGCTTTTCAGCATCGATAACCCTCCAGAGAAGGGATGCGGAGCCGTGTTAATTGAGACCAAATTAGCAATGGCGGAACTTGGAAGTGTGGTCGCATCGGGATCATTCGGTCGTTCTTGAAGCCGTAGAGATCCTCAAGACGTGGGGCAAGGCATGGCCTCAACAGCGTCCGTCAAACCACCCGTCGGAAATGGCATCCATTAAAAAATTCGGTTCGCTCTGTGGAAGTGTACGTCAGTAATTCTACATTTATTGTGGGCCGGAGGATTACAGGGATGTCAAGCGGGCCGGGACAGTACCGCGCCACCACTAGGGTAGGGCCCACTAACGAGGCCCAGTTAAACACAATATATATTAAAGAAGAGTTGGGCCTAGAGGCCCTGAACTCTTCTTTATTTCGTAGTAGCTAACTTAAATAAATTTCTTGGGCCAATTCTTATTATAATTTAATAAAGAACCCAATATTATAGAGAGTTGGGATCTCAGACCCAACTAATGAAATTGGGCCGGGTCAGATCCGGCCCGATAAGCCCCGCCCAGCCCAGCTCAAACTAAGAAGGGCCTTAAGGCCGGTCTGGGCTCCCTTAGAGCTATTAGGCCGGGCACCGCCAGGCCCGGCCCCTAGGCCAGAAACGGCTATGTTCCATCATACACTTAAAAAAACATAAATATTTTCAGATATAATGCGTAAAGTGTGCGGGTGGGGAATTTATTTTTAAGGTAGTATAAAGAGATCTAGAGTGGAAAGCGGAATGAAGCGTGAGAAAATCCAATGGCTTTAAGTGATTAATGTAAAAAGGAGCAGTACTAGAAATATGAAATGGCTCATCTATGCCCCATCCATCTTTTCATTATTATTACCCAATCCATCAATTGGCTTCTCATATATATATATATTTATATATATATATATATATAT
>JAVDBV010003344.1:0-16200 GCA_032619315.1 Piper longum
CACAAATATATATATATATATATATATATTTGTGTGAATTATATTTCATGTATATAAGGCTCCTTGAGCTAATTGATTCGTTGATTTAAAGTCTGAACTCATGAATGATCAAGGGCCTTTAACCAAACCGGCACTTTGACTGTTAGATTCAAGGTTTTTTAAAAAAATCATTTCAATAAATATTATAATTCAAACAAATACTAATTGAAAATGAGTAGTAGTAAAGTTGAGTTACCTTACTCCTATACACCTTTGACCTAAATGAAAATAGCATGTTCACCTCCTGAGAATTGAATATTGTACTTATAATAATATTTTTAAATATTGTATCCATTGTATCACTACTCACATCGGATATACCACATCCAAGTTAAATACCTTAGAGGCCTTCGTGCTATTTTAATCTGGACCCGATTTTTAATTTAATTTTTTTTACAAAAGCCAAGTGCACGATATTTTAACGGGTGTTTAATAAAATATTGATGATAAAAATATTTTTAATATTTAGTAAAATATTTTATTCATAATTTTAGAAGAAAAAATTACAAATAAAGATAGCTTAATATACTATTTTAGATTCAAGAGTGTCTTATGTGTTATTTACAATTCGAGGATTTTTTCTGTAATGACTTAACTATCTAGGTTTGGGTTAAAAAATATTTAAAGGTTAACAGAATTAGGGTTAGGCTTAAAACATTAATTAATCCAAACCAAAATATATTTTTGTAAACTTAATTTTTTTTTTCAAAATAAACAGATTCAACCCACCCACATTGGTGACTATTAGATTTTGGTGTCACTGGGCTAGAATTGGCCATGAAAACCCAATCCATTGTCGGTGGCCAGATTTGACCACCAGGAGTTTAGGACAAAGTGATCAGAATATTGTCTCATTAGTATCCCCTATGGTAAAAAATATTTATTTTACTATTGTTCCTCAAAAGACGGCCTCAACTAGGCTACCATGGGTGCCAAGATTCGGCGGCCTCAGCCTGGCTACAAAATCAGCTAGATCTGGCTGCCCTGGCCAAATGGCGAGGGCACCCAATCTGGTCGTCCTTGTCTTGCATTAGCTACATGTGGCCATGCAAGCCATTGTTGCCTTTTTTTTTTTATCAAAAATCAATTTCTCTATCCAACCCAAGTAGTTATAGGGGTAATTAAGTTATTATAAGAAAAAATATACTTAAATTGTGAATAATATAGAAAACAATCTCAAAATCTTAAATAATATATTAAAACACATCTTAATTGCAAATTTCTTAGGTAAAATATGGCTAAAATTGATACGGCTGAATCAAATATATCTTATCTTTTTTTCTTCTTCTTCTTTTTTTTTACCTAGTACCTAAAAAGAACATGAATCTTAAACTATAAATCAATGTAATTACAAATAATAAAATTTTTAATGATTAGAAGCATTTTTTGACTCAAACCCTCTTTCTTTGTCTGAGTTTGAGACTAACAATATAAAAACATTGATCGAATTTAAATCAAATATACCTTATGTAAACTATAAATTTGGTATGATAATCTGATAAGTTAATGATATTTTATAGGGAGATTATTGATAATCTTAATGGGTGTTTGGTTGCAATAGAAAATTTTATATAAATATAAAAAAAATTGTCACACTTTTTTATCTTTTAAAATTATAAAAAATGACAAAGGTGAAAAAATAATATTTGACAATGTAGGAGAGAAACAAGCATTAAAAAATTAATTTTTTTCTAGCACACTAAAGCTTTTTGAAAATAACTTCTACAACTTTATATTTTGCCAATATTTTACCAAACAAATTTTTTATCCATTATCATTGTCAAACAATGCAACTAAATTCCCTATGATTATTTAAGTGATTTATTTCAACTACATGTAATGTAATAGAGGTCTAATTCTAATTTTTCATAACTACTATAAAATCATTATTATTATCAAATATTTAAAACTACATCATTAGCCAATATCAGATACCGTATTTAAAACTACGAGCACTACCCGTAAACAGATTCATTGAATTATATAGCCACCCATCATATTTTATGAAGAAAAATCTGAAAATTCAAAAAATATCATACAGAAAAATGACTACAATTCAGAGACACTAAGCACAATCATTCATTCATAAACATACATAAATAAATATATGCAAGGCAAGAAGCCTCAATTATAAATAAAAAATAAAATAAAATAAATACATAAATAAATAAATAAATAAAGACGGGAGTACGTACCTTAGCAGCAATATCCCTCAGATATTTGGCACGGACAGTCCCACGAGCGCAAGACCAGTCCTTTCCCCTATTCCGAGTAAGCGCCTGGCGAGCCGCACTCACCGCCGCCTCGATATCCTCCGCCGTACCCGCCGGAATATCCCCTGCAAAGACAGCATGAACAGGCCAACACTTACGACCCACGATCAGTTCTCACAAATGGATATGATCACAAGTGGTATATATTCACTATTCCTAATTAAGACCATTAATAAGTGGACAAAAAAAGGGAAGAAGGAAGAGATGAAGGGATCAGTGGAACCGATGATCTCTTCGGTGGTGGGATTGATAATGGGCGTGCGCTTGCCCAGGACGGGCTCCTTCCATTCACCGTTGATGAAGAGTTGGCGAGATGGGATTGAGGTCGTCGCCATGATCTCCACCGATCTTGGAGGATGAAGAAAACTCTCGTGAAGAGTGAGCGAAGGAGTAAACGATATATATAACTGTTTGGGTTATATGCAAGGACGAACGATGTTATTATTTATATAGGAACGGTGTGATAGACATTACAATTAAGGCGTGAATGTGGAGGAGCATGGATTAGTCTCGAGACACGCATGGCTGAGCAGATTTCGGATCAAACCAAAGTAACCAACGGGCTAAATTTTAATTTAGTTTGGTTATTATTAAACTTTAATTTAGTTTGGTTCGGCCTTTTGATATATATATATATATATATATATATATATATTTAAGTATTAGACATTCCTGTTAGGAACTGAAATATTATTAAGGTTAACAAGTATGCTTTTTAATATGGTTCCTAAGTGCGAAGTCTATATCATATACAAGTTAACAAATTTGTTAAAAAAAACCATAACATTTAGAAAGCATTTTAAAACAATGAGACCCACTTGGCACCCAACTAATGATATCCAAGTAGGACGAGTCACGACAACTTATAATATAGATTAGCAATATATATACAGTTCATGCGGTCCACTTTTAACATGAACAAATAATAAGAGGTTAGGAGAAGAAAAAAAAAAGTGAATATTGTGGAACCAAAGGTTACGTGAAATAATATTGTGGAACCCCCGCCCGAAAGGATTCTAGCAATCAACTTTATAAAAATAAATTACCTTAATTATTTGATGTGGAAATTTCTCAACAAGTTTGCCTTAATTTTCACCCATAATTCCATTTGATGTGGAATATGTAGCAACAAATTATAGATTTAACTATGTAATGGAATTTGTAAGAGTCAAGCGATATCTGTTTTAAACGATTAATTAAATCTAAAGGAGAGCAAGTAATGTTTGGAAATAGACATTTCCAAGCTAAGCAAATAAATAAATAATGAGAGTCGTAATATCCCCTTGGTTGATGGATCACCGTCCAAGTACTTTTCTTTTTGTCCTCCCCTCGAGTTAGCTACCATGAACCATCATCCATGGCACGTACTCAATTTGTGATCTCGCCTTCTGATGCATACCCGTAGTCACATGTGGTCATCTTTCTTCATCTCTTAAATTAAAATGAATTTAGGCGTTTATTCAAACCAAATAATTGTAATTTTTCAATCCTTTGTAATATAAGGGTGTTCATATTAAGCTCCCCAAAAAAAATGTTACGTTTCTAATTTTTAACGATAGAAATTAAGGGATAAAAGCTCTAGATTTTGATCCACTTCAAGTTCAATAATTATAGACGTAGGTTCTTCATGCATAAATATGAAATTAAGTTGGTTAATATCAGCTTAAGCCGATAGGAGAACATCAGCTCTAAGAGAATTTAGTCGGGATGTTTACTTGTTCTATTCAAGACCATTAGTTTAGCAAATAAAAATATTTTATTGTTTGTGTCTCAAGATGGTGCTTGGTTGAGGATGGAACAAAATTTATAAAATTAGAGGCCATATAACTTATTGTGAAAGAATTGCGAGAAAACTTAAAACAATTTTTAAGGTCTTAAGGAATAAGTGGAGATGATGAATGATAGTACTCAATTATCTTTAATTATTGAAAATTCAAAATTATTATCAAGGGGTGGGTATTTAACGAGTACTAATTCGCTAACGGCCTCACAATTATGACCATGCAATAAGACTTCCCTCCTTCTTACCTCTCGCCGCTGCATCAACAGCTGGTGAAATCGGATTGCCACCGCTGCCCTAATACCACCGCCTCTGGCCTCTTCCTCAACCGCTTCTCCCTCTTCTCTATCCCTCCCTACCCCCCTCTCTCTGCTGCTGGGGAGATTCAAAGGGGAGAAACTGCTAGATGCTGCTGCGTAAGACTTAGAAGCTTGGGGCTTTGGTCATGGGTAGCAAAGGCCCTAGTTGACTATATATTTTTTTGAATGTGACCTTGACACGGTATATAAATCAAAGGGTATTAAAGACAATTTATATATTTCCCCTTATAAATAATTATATAAAGTTTTTCCACTGTCTCGTAATATCAACAAAATTTTCCAATATTTTTGATAAAAAACTCTTTTTTTCCCTCCCATTATTCTTAGACTGAGAAAGCCTTTAAGAAAGAGACTTGGGTAAATTTTATCTAAACAATGACAGTTAGAAAGAAATTTAATTATATATTGTCCTTTAAGCCCAAGGCACCCAAACGTCATTTGGCAAAAGAGCTTTTTACCAAAATAATGAAAAAGAAAATTTCAAATCAGCACCTGTGTAATAATGAGAAAAGGGGAAAAAATAAAATAAAATCACACAATTAAGAAAATAGCTCCCGTAACTAAAATCATATGTTTTGGTGGTCAGTTCGCAATTTTTAAGCCAGTGGTGGTTTTGATTGTTACAGCGATTTACAAGACAAAGGCCACACGTTGCTAGCTAGTTCACCAAATGACTCACCTAAATTAAAGTGAACCTTTTACTACACATTGAAAAAAACCCTGTACAAATTTGCACATTAAACGTAGTAAACTTTTATTGCAGGTAATTGAAAAATAACCCGTTTCCCAATTTACCTTACCCTACTGAATGCATTTAAATTGTATATGTCAACTGCTCAAAATGTGTTAATTTTGTCTAAGAAAACAATTCTTTTCTTAATTTTAAAGATTAAATATCTATATTATAACCCCGCCAATGCTTATATCTCACGTTGTTAGCCCCAAGTCCAAATAACGAGGAGACCGGCGGGCATCCACGTAATTCTCTTATGAAAGCCTCAACTTCAATTCTTTCTTTAAGAGTGGAGGATGACAAAGAAGAAGAATATCTGTGTTATCATATCAATGGATGTTTAATCTTAATTGCAGATAAAAAAACAAGGTTAAGCATGAACTCATTTATCAACCATTTAACAAGCGACATATCCAAAAAGATAATAATTGAGGCCGAAACTTATGAACTAGGTAAACTAAAATGGTCATGATAGAAGATGTTGAAATTAATAAATGGTTGAAAGTATAGAGCAATGAAGCACCTTAATCGTGGAGTAGACAAAAAAGACGAAGAGATTTATGTACGTATTTACGATGAAAAAAAAAGAACAAGAAAAGAAGCTCCTACGTCTATGTTTCACTGCCCATTAACAAGTCCAGATCGTAGACAATCAATCCTGCCAACATCAAAAGCATTTAATCAGGGGGCCTAGTATGGGATTTCATCCCATTCTCTGCATGCCTTCCCATGATCAGATTTAAGAAACGGAAGAAGAGCTTTTTTTTATCTGATTGATACTTCAGGAAGCTCTGTTAGGCATGTCAACATTTTAACTTTGACAATTAGTAAGGAAATATAACAGGGGGGCGTAAGTTGGATTTTTATCTTTAAAGGTAAGGGTCTGCTCCCTGTTTCTTGGGACGGGAAGAATATCAATCACTACTGTTCGTACTTCCTCTGCAGTTCTCCCACAAAAACCTGCAGAAAACAAGAAAATAGTACTCTAATTTAAACTGCACTAAAGCCATTCAAGCGTTGGAAAAGAAAACCGAAACATAAAGCAGTCAATCATCCCTTGTCAGTAGTATTTCAGATACACACCATCTCCTAGATATCAAACATTGGAATTTCAAGGTCCCCAGCTAGGTATTATTAACAATTAAAACATATGTCAGCATCGTCAATTGAAACAATATTTGTTGACACGCGGTTACTATTTACAAACCATTTAGGAAATGTGAGTCTTCAAGGAAGATATTTGCTCCTTGAGAAAAGGCTAACAGAATCAGCTGCTGAAGTCTGAGAGTGTCAATGTGAAGTAAATGTTTTCGAATAACAAATAGTCTTACAAAAATTATACCACAACAAACTGATCAGAAATCTACATAAAGAACACGCACTTTCCAGAGAAAGAAGAACACTCTACAATGGACAATCAGATCATCAAGAAAAATAAGTTACCTTTTTTTAAAAGAAAATTCACAAAGCTCTTCTCTAAATTAAATTAAAAATTGAAAGAAAAAATAGAACATATCTACAGGATTAATAATCATTGTACATATAAGAATATTGGACATTGCAATCAAGTCAACAGAAAATGGTAACTGGGGAAAGAAGGCATACAGGCAAGTTTACTAGAGATTACTGATATACTTTTTGTATTTGTGATCAACATACACAGATAACATCATACTCAAATATTTTCTATCTATACAGTTGTGTTACATGGTGAATTGTGATAAAATTACCCACCAGTACCAACCGCTGACCTTGGCATAGGCCTTCATAAATGCACTCGAAAATTTTGAAGATTTGCGGGAGATGCGATTTACTGGACAACACAAATGACTTTATGTTACATAAAGTAGCTTAAGTACTCCTCTCTAGATCCACCTTTGCCATGTGCTTCATTCCACAGAGTTAGCACTTTCATATAGTTAGAATCCAATGTCACGCTCACCCCAACCTACACAAAAATTAAGTAAATCTTGAATGCTAAAAAGAGTGAAACTTTAAAGCGCCTACAAATGCAAAATAGTTTTCGATCTTTAATCAGAAAATAACAAGATAATTTGAACTATTGCTTACTCATAAGCAAATATTAGCAAAACAAAAGATCTTTTGAATAAATTATAATTTAATCTGGAAATTCATAATTTCAACGAAAAAAAAAACCTAGTGAATTTTGTACATTCAATGACTTGAGTTTTACAAGATTGACAGCTAAGCCCTCTTGAGCATTCCATATAAAACTTATTCTTCCTCTATTTGATAGCCTTTTACTACCATCGATATGATCATATGATCCGTTGCACAAACAGGATGCATATCCTATGTGAATGATGACGAGTTTTTCAAATACACAAAGTGAAATGCTCGTGAGTGCAAAAGTACTAAGAATAATCAACTTCATCAATAGAAACTAAATACTTGATCATGTGCGTATCTCAGGTCATCTATGCTTAGTGGTCGAAGATCAGCACTGCCATCATTAGGAGGCAATGGCCGGTTTTCTGCCAGTGCTGAATCTCTCTCCTAAAAGCAATAAATACTGATGAGATGGAGACAAAAAGAATGTAATCAATAAGAACCAACAAACTAGGAAAAAAGTAAGTCCCATAATTTGAGAAATTAAAACCTAACAACACCAACCTTCTTTTCCTTGTCTAACAAGTCCCTAATGGGACGATTTGCAGCAGCAGCACAAAGGCTCTGTAGAAATTTAAAACAATGTCCTGATAATCCATTACCCGAGAAAAATATGAAAAATTAACCTATAGTATAAAACATGAATGAACCAATTGCCTTTAGATCGCTCCCAGAATAGCCAACAGTCATGTTGGCCACAACATCTAAATCAACATCTGCAGCCAAATTTTCCTTAGCTAATATTACTTTGAGAATCTTTGACCTATTTGCAGCATTGGGCAACCCGACCATAAACCTGTCAGAAAATTTTGACAATGAAGAAGGAAAGAGGGCATAACACGGTATTGAAGAATTGCATAACCAGGATAGCAGCTCAAGCATTCAGCATGCCTTTGAGGAAGTCTCCTTATCACAGCCTCATTCAGATCAAAAGGTCTACTTGTAGCAGCAAGAACCACAACACGTTTCTTGTCATTTGTCCACAAACCATCCCAGTTGGTCATAAACACATTTTTCATTCCACGCATACCTTCACTTTCACCAAAAATTCCACTTTTTCCAAGCAAGCTGTCAACCTGTTACGCAAGTCTTTTTAGACAACAAAATTACTATCAAGAAACGTCTCATTTTCACATTTCACAAACATTGCCAGCCTTTTACAATAATATAACATTGACATCTCATCATCTTCAATTAGACCATATACGAAAGCAACAGACTAAAACTTACCTCGTCAACAAAAATCACACTAGGAGCAATTTTACTAGCCAGCGAAAAGGCGGCTTTAACATAGTTCACTCCTTTGGACCACTGCATGAATTGAAAAGGTACTTCTAATCATTGGAAAGGAGAATACTAGAAAGGTTGATTACCACCAGAGTAGTCAATACCTTGGAGACAATGCTTGACATGGACATGTTGATAAAATTTGCACCTGCCTCGGTTGCAACTGCCTTTGCCAGCATTGTCTTGCCTGTGCCTGGAGGACCAAAAAGCAGTATTCCCTTGCAAGGCTGGAAGGAATATATGATATTACCAAAAAAAGCAAAATTAAAAAAATTATATCATAATCACATAAACACATTTTTAAAGATACTACTTCAGCTTTTAATGACACAGAAGACTGTTAAGCAAGAAACAACAGCCAGGAAAAACAAAATAAAGCAAACTTGAAGCAAGAGACAGCAGATGGAAAAAAAAAAGAAGGCAAATTAAAACCTTTGTCAACTGTCCTTTGCAGAATAATTCTGGTCTCTGCAACGGAAGAATTACTAGTTCCTTCAGTGTGTCTTTCACATTCTCTAAAGCTCCAATATCATCAAAAGTAACTCCAATATGTTTAGGATGAATAACATCAAGAAGTTCCTTCTCAAACTCAATTTCCGTAACTAAATCCTAAAAATAAAATGCAGGATCAGAATGCAACCTTTGGCTCCCACACAAATGGTTCTGAATTCTTTGAAACATTAACCGTAACCAGACACAAATAAATAAATAAAAATAAAGGGTTAGCATTAACAGCTCATTGCACTAAAACATCAGAAATCGCAAAATGTTGTGTCTAATCATTCGTCTTCATAAAGTAAAAGCATTCATGGAGGTTATGTTGTGCATCTTAAAAACAAACCTGAAATTACTAAATGTCACCCACTACCTAGATTGAATCCGAATTGACAAAAAAAAAATTTAGCGGGCACATATGCATACATCCTATTAATCATCCAGATGAGACAGATGACATACCTTCAATGATTTCTTTGAACTTTTGTTATCAAATTGGGAATTTCGCAAAATATCAAGCCCATGCAAAATGCTGCCATAAATTTAGATATCAATTAAGAGACAACAATCCATATGTAGCATTGCATCATTCATAACAGATACAAACATCAACGAAAAAAAACCTTTCTTTAGAGATTGTAAAATTAGCATCATTTGCGGTTGAAAGGGGACTCCTGTTGTTACTCATGTAGTAATGACTAATTGCCCAACCAACTACTTTTTCAGCATCTGTACAATTGGCCGTGGATTATTAGGTTTATATAAAAGCAGCAGTGTAAATATATAAGTAAATTGGATTTGCTCACTTTCACTAGTAAGTGCTTGGTCTTTTATGCTGATTGCTTCAAGATCACTGCAATCAAATTTTGTCCTATTCAAAACCTGGAGGCATAGACAAAAAAGGGATAAAGGCAATTAGCATAATATTTGGTATTAAAAATTCATCATTACCTGTCCCAAGCCCGATAAGGGAGGAGGGATGGCACCGGGAAGGGCATCCGACCATCTAAAATTTTGTCATTTGCAATTGCATAAATTATAGCTTAGGATCTATATGCCCTGCAACACCCTTTGGGTATCACATGGAAGAAGAAGTTCATCACTACAAAGTAGCTTATCATGTGGTAGAAACCATCAGGTTAACAAAAACGCTCACTCCTTGAATGCTGGCAATGTTGGACTTTGCTGTCAAGGTCTCAACATCTCGCTCTAACTTCTGTTTCCATTCTAAAAGCAGATCCTCTTCCTGTCATAATTCACCCAAGCCGATAAAAGATATTAAAATGCTATATGGATAAATATTTAGCTAAAAAGAATTCATATTTGGGCCAGAGATAAAATGAAGTATCCCAAAGCAAAATTTGTTGACAACAAGAACCTGAGGCGGTTGTATAGAGACTTTATTTGGAAATAGCCTACCCAGTCGCTTCACAGTTTCAAGAAGCTCTTTAGTTCTTTCATGCAATTGACTAAAATTGTCCTGCAAAAGAGCAAAGCAGCTACATTTAATCTTCAAAAGCAGGAAACAGAGTCGCATCTTCACAAGACAAAATTAACAAGAAAGAACAAGAAAAAAGAGAGAAGCAACCACTAATACAGGGAATAATAGTGCTTTTTGAAGGCTTCCAAACTTGGAAGGACTTCCGTGCTGGGACTGAAGTTCGAGTTTTTTCAAGCAAATAATGGTCTGGGAAGCCAAAAAGTCAAAAATTGTTAAAAGCAGGTCTGAAGACCATGCAGTGAAATGTAACCTTCTTGCTGTTTATGGTGTGTGTGTGGTCAGCCTGTGTGTGTGATCCAATAACAACAACTCCATCTGGCAAGCTCTCAAGTTTATGCTTAAAAGCAGAATATGCATCAGCATTCCCAGATATTAACTTTTCAATATCCTTCATAAACAGTATCAACGGGCCCTTTTCACTCTCTCCACAAACAACCTACAGCATTAAAAAAGCTAAAATTAGCCATAAAATGAACAAACAAAAACATTATTCAAGACCGAAGGCATTATGTATCATTAACCAATATTAATATAGAAGAATTACCTCAAGAAGTTCACATACACCCGGCTGCTTATGGGCATGGTTAATAATCCGTTGCTCCGGATGAAGCAAGTCTGCTGCAGATTTGAATAAAAACTTATTGCCTGGATCAAACAATAATAACTGAAGTATACCAAAAAATGTAGAAATAAATCACAACTCCCAAAAAATATGGTACGAATGCAATTTTTTCTTAGTTACATACGCAGGCAAAAAAAACCGTGCTCTTCTTCACATCTACCACCAAGATCATTACCGTCTGGAATATATTTGTCAAACCTTACTCCAACTTTTGAGGCTCCATTATCTGCAAATGCAAGGATGACTTTTCCTCGAAATCCATTACTTGGGCCACTGGTATACACCACAGAAACCCAATCAATTGACATAATCACTTAAATAATTGTGCCAGGAAGGGCATCTGACCAACTTGCCAGCTTACTTAGACAAAAATCAATGTGGTAACATTCAATAAGTGATCCAAATTCATGACACGACCCCAGCTTGACTGACACAAGACGTAGATTGTGATCAAAGTTTTCAGAATGCATCTTTATACTAGTCCACTGTTTTTTAGTTTCTCAAGATTTACTCAACCACCCTTGTCCATTTAAAATTGCTAGAATGAGATCAACTCCTGAAATTCATTAGTAATTTATAAAAGAAAGAAAAACTAAAAAGAAAAATCCCCATCCCAATAGATAAATTCAGATAATAAATATGGCCTAAACCCAACAAAGCTCATGGTCGTAATTTACAGATACTGACACATATAACTAAACGTAAAATGAAATGAACTTTTCCAACATGAAGAGATGATTAGAGGAATAACCTCCGAGAATCCAGAGATGTAGGAATGCCTGAAGCCTGCAGTGGACCTACATATTTTACTCTATCTCCTGGAAGACTAACGTTGGAACAAGTTACTCAAAAAATTAATGATAATTTAGAAACAACAATATCAAATTTAATAGTAAACAAAAATGACGATGATAAAATATGCCTGCTTTAAAAGTGTGGCCATTGATAGGCGCAATTATAACCTCCACCTTCTCAAGAGGGATAGCATTGAATACATACGGTCCAATATCGATGTTTTGTTTGTCTTCAGAAGCTTCTAAGTTCTTAAAAGTTTGTTCCTAGAGGAGTACACATTAAAATGAAATTACAAACGAAGAAAAAATATCCAAAAGGCCTATATACCTTCAGTTATCATCATTAGGAAAAGAATTCAATAACTCAACTTTCACCACATTTCGTACACATATATATATAGACACACACTCTGTATTTCTAGTTCTGTTTCCTTACCATTTCCACTCCGGTTTCTCATTTCATAAACATAATAATACTGATAAACTAATAAAAAGTAAAAACAAATATGAGCATCCACACACCATAGTGTTTTGCAAGAGCATTTACCAATGTTTCCTTGTGAAAAATTGACTATATATAAAGTAAGTCGAGGCTTACACCAGGTACATAAGGAGAATCAACAATGAGCACCTTCACACCAAAGTGTTTTGCAAGAGCCTTTACCAAGGTTTCCTGATAAATTCCAGAACCTACATAATAAACGAAGTAAATATCATGGCAATCCAAACAGAGAAATATATACCATCAAAAGAACATGGCGCTCGTACCAGCAGGACCAGAGAGCAAAATCCGAGGGCTCAGAGTAGATAACTCCGAGGTGTACTTTGCGCAGCCCCGGCATTTCAGGTGTATGTGCATACAAGTTACCAACATATTCTTTGTGTTCTGGCTGTATACATAAATTCAGAAAAAGCGGATTAAAATACAAATATTCTTGGGTGACGGGCTCAAGCTGGGAAATTTATTATAAAAAAAATGAACATTCTTCCGTGTCACTGCCTTTTTATTTATCATTACAACTTCTTGACTTGATAAACCCAAGGATCACTTTATTCTGAAAGAGTCTGTGCTTTACTTTCACGTGTTTCTTTATTCAATAAATTTCAATTTTCAATATACGAAAACATTCACCTTAAATAGTAGGGGAAACTGTCAAAGGAGACTTCGATATCATTGTCACTGAGAATAGCCAGCTGCAAACGATCCTTAAAAATTTGACATCTGGAGGATGATGACAAAGTTGATGACAAGCTCACATCCTTGGAAAGCCCCCTTTGACTGTCCTGTGCCTTCAAAACGTCATCACCCAATTCTACTTCAAAAGGAGCTAGCCCTGCAAATATCCAAAGAAGTGGCCGTGACGATCACCCAATATATGCCTCTAAACTGATCTTATCAAGGGGAAAGTTCACAGTAATATCAACAACAGGAGGACCGGTTCCCTCCAATCCCCCCAGACCCACGCCCTCTCTCTCCCGAGTTCAGGTTGTGAAATTTCATCAGGTGAGTTTCGGGAGAAGTCTTCCCCACCTGGCTTCACATCCCCATGAGACAGATCAGGCAGAGAGATCAAAGGTGATTCTTTTCCAAGATTCGAAAATGACGCCAATATTGATGCAGCTTCTGCTGGAGGCTCACCAGTTGTTTCGTGGATAATTTCATGCGATTTGGCTATTTTCTGAAATATCTATTTTTCAATGTTTAATTAAGACAACCAGTTTGAGACTCGAAAGTATAAAGTGTAAAGTTGAACATAAACACAAGAACTTGTAAAAGTTGTATGGACGCAATATTTAACGGATACATAAGCATGACAGCCATCTTTACCAAAAATCAATTCATCCCCATCCAGCAATTTAGTGCTATTGTTACGTAAAATCTTTCCATTCATTAGAACATCATCTGTGCCTCCTACGATGTTGGACATTGTAACAAGCGTGCCTGCAGACTGATTGCAAAGTAAACGAGAGACATGTTACCAGGGAACAAAGCTAAAAGGAACGTCGACTTGTCTTTACATGCCAACCGTATTAAAATTGCCCGAAATTTCACCTGCGGATAATTCAGCTTGCAAAGAACTACGAAAACGTTAGGGTCGAAGCATACGTTCAACATTAGATCATACCCGACCGTAAATGAAGTACCATACAGGTCGACATGAGGAATCTAAAGGGACAAAAGAAAAAATAAAAAGGTTATTATTGTAATAGAGGTACCACATAGGAAGTGTAATTCAAAAACAAGAAAGTGTGAGCATTATTATAAGTTAAAGCAATAAACCAAAAAAAAATTATATAGATGATTTTGAGAATTGAAAAACAAAAAGATCAATACAAACAAACAATTTGACAAAAAAAAAACTTCAATAAACAAAAGAAAGATGGTAAATCTGTTCCTTGTGCACATGTTATATTACAACATTACAACTGTAAAAACAGTATCCAACTCTGTGTCTTGTAAGACTTGAGAGAGTATCAGGTTAAGCGGTGTGTCACGACCTTCTGTTATTCTTATTTCTAGTCAAAACAAAGCGGTGCCTTAGAAATCAATGCAACTCATCTTCAGAGAGGTAAATTTTGCCCACAGCAATGTCACGAAAGATAGACTAAGAAAATGGAGTTATATAGACTCTGCTCTCCCTCCCTCCCTTCCTCTCTAGACACTGACCTCCTTGCTAGTTCAATGGCAGATCTTCTTGCTCAGAACATGGCTTAGGTGCATATGTCTTATCCCTTCACACTTCCCCTTTCCATAATAACATTGTTTCTAAGTACGTGATTCCAAGACTCCAGGAATTCTATTACTATTGCAGTTATTTGTTTTAAAAGCAGCAATGATCGTCTACAATATGATAGAAAACTGCAAAAATGAACTACTTAACTCAAATAATTTCAAGCTATTAGGTGCCAAGAAATTTTACATACGAACATTGATCATGTCCATGAATCATGCAATCAAGCAAACAGAAAAACCAAAATTCCCCTGCATAGAAAAATTGCTGCAAGACATTTAAAACACTAGGAGAACTTGATACATTTAAAAATCATGAATTTTAAAACGGCATTCTTTGTCGTAAAATTGATGGTCTGTGTGGAAGGACTGAATGCCTAGTTCAGGCTCCAACCCGGACAAAAATGATGGACGGGCAAGAAGAAAATCTTGCCCATAGGCTGCTTAGGCAAGATGCCACGCTATGTGCGGCTTATATTATAAATAGAATCTAACTTTATACATCAACTTTTGCCGAAAAATAATAGAGTTTAATAATAGTCTAATACCTTAAAGATAAACTCTAATAATAATTAAAATAGAGTATAATAATCTAATACCTTAAAGATAAATTTTAATACTAATTAAACAAGAAGACAAACTATAATAGTTTGATTTATTATTTTTTCTTTTTATGATATATTAATGAGTTAAAACTCCTACTTTCATTGTCATTGGAGGCCGGTAATTAGTAACAAACATTTCGCTTCCAGTACATTCAATTCAATTGTCTGAATGGCTCAAAATCAGCCCATACATGGAAAGAAAGCAGTTGCAGCCATCGTAATTCGTAACCAACGGAACTAATCAAACCCCCGCCCAGCAGCCTATGCATGTGTAACCGCGGCAATCAGAAAACTTCCAAATGCTTGATCAATTGAACAAGTTGCCCAGAAAACATCCAAAAGCATGAACAATTTTTATAGTGAAAAGAACACTTCGAAGCACCTGCGAGCGCTGCGAGAGCAGCTTTCCCCAAGAGATATTTGTTGGTTTCTTGGAGCCAGCAGACAGTTTGCACTCATCCGGTTGCCCACCTACAATAAATCATGTTAATAAGACGAGAAGAACATGATGTAGCAGATAAACACTACTGTAGACGAAGGTGAACAACCGGCACCGGCGCCATCACCAGCGGAATTAACGTTCCAGGCCTCCGCCACATGTTGTTTCGCAGAATCGACCCGGGAAACGGCGACCTTCCCGCCATCGCCGCTCAGCTTCTCCTAAATCCCCAAACAATCCAATCACCCATCAAAACCCCTTCCCCAAAGAATATCCCACAACAACAACAACGGCAACCACCACGAAGACGACAACAATATCAACAACAACAAGGAAAACAACATAAAAAATCCAACTACAACTACAACTAAAACTACGAATCCAGAAACCAAAGAATCGGCAAGAACAACAATGGAAACAAGAAAGCGGACCTTAGAGCGCTTGGCGGGGG
>JAVDBV010003345.1:0-11612 GCA_032619315.1 Piper longum
GTGGGGTGAAGCGGGCCGCGTGGGTGGGGGGTGGAATCGGGGTAAAGTTTTAAAGCCCGGTGGCATTTTCGTAATTAAAAGTTGACTCGAGTCTTACTCGAATAAAAAATAATAACTAATTTTAAATAAATCATAAAAAATCTAAAAAAATATAAAAAATATTATAAAATATAATACACACAATTTAAACTGATTTGGATTAATTTAAACTAATTTATGATTTATTAAATTTTTGTATATGATCGATTTGAATTGATTCCAATTTTTGTATATGATAGATTTGAACCGATTCCAATTCCAATTTTTGCAACCATGGATTAATGTATAATTGGATGCTAATTAGATGCAATTTTTTTTTCAGCCGTGAAATGTGCAAATTTTTTTGATTCTGATTCGGACCGATTCTGATTTCGATTCCAATTCTGATTCCAACCGATTCCGACCGATTCTTGACCGATTCAATAAAACCGATTTTTGGCCGATTCAGACCGATTCCGATTCCTTAAAAAACCGATTTCGATTCCAATTCCGATTCTTGCAACCATGGATTAGATAATGCTGGGATGAAAAGATGCACTTGTCTACTAATTCGGTTCTTGCGGATCCTAATCCATCCCAAAAAGATTAAGGACAAAAATTACCAGCACCAACTTATATGATGTGCCCCTTAATTGAGTGGTAAAAAAATTATGAAATTTCAACTTAATTAAATTATTATTGCGGAAAAGTATTATGTAAAGAATGAAAGTTATTTAATCTAAAAAAATATTATTATCGTGTTTGAAATAAATTCAAGTAATCTGGGGGTGAAATTGGCAATTTCATTTGCTCCGATAAGAACCATAAATCATATTAACGGGTTAATAAGGTCAGATTTTTGTCTATAAATCATATTTACATAATTTTTATACGATTCACAGTTTAACTAAAAAAATACGATAAACCCATTAATCAAATTACACACATCTCATTTATGTAAATTCTAATTCACGAGGCCTAAAAAATAAAAAATACAAGATATTCACAATAGATTTATAACAAACTCACAGCCAAGTGTAAACTCACAACAAACTCACATACAAGATATACAACAAATTTATGGTGAACTACTATTCATACTATCAATGTACTTTGACAACTACTTTAACCACGTAAATTAAATTCATATTTCACTAACCCTCTAAATAGATGAAAGTAATTCTTCTTGCATGCAGACTTTTTCATTTGAAAAAAATATTCCTTTTCAGGAAGGTTTAAGCTGATGTTCAACGGATTACATCAGGCGAGTGTCCTGTACCAAATGTTCAATATAAGTTCATACAGACTACTGTAAATGTTAATTTCCTAGCCTCTTACTAAACTGATAAAAGGAATGAGCATATTTAGGGCATATGAAAACCAAACATGGAATGCATAGTGTGTTGAGACCCTGTCCTCATCAGTAATCGTTGCCCCACCTTATCGCAGATTCGCTCCATAACCAACACAAACTTTCATATTTCTTTCAAAAGCTTTTCCTGTGTAACACAGCTGACTTTTAAGAAGAGCTTAGTTGCAAATAAAAATTTTGCACTTAATAAATAAAAGTTACAATTATTTAACAAAATTATGAAACAACACGATTTCCACAAACGGGGTTTTACATAGACCACCATTGCATCCTCTTCATCTGCAAGCCGACATAGAAATCAAGTAGCCTACCATAAGGATAAAAAAATAACATAATTTTTCCATTTCACTATTTCAAAGTTCTGTCTGAATAGAAAAACATAAATTCTAGAACTGGTTTGGTAGGAGATAAAGGTTTAAAAATAGTACCTGCTTTCCCCTTTAACTTCATACATATGACAAATGATCAGAATTGAGCTACCATATTCAATGGACAACATCTGCGGATTATCACCATACATTTGTTCTTGTGGAAAGCATCCCTATTGATCACATCACGAGTTCTAGTATATGACCCGCTCATGGAAGGATGTTTTCCATTGAGAAAAGAGTCACCAAGGTTCACCTTTTCGTTTCTCGCTCTCGCCTCAAACCATCCAAAATTAAAGATCTTGGAGAGAACGCAAAGATCTTGGAGAGAACCATCCAATCGTCGCCTCCCCCTCTCCTAGTCTCCTTCTCTCTCCTTCTCTCCCCCTACTTCTCCCTCTCCCTCTCAATTTCCGGAAAGAACTTATCTTTCCTACTTCACAAGGGTATGGGCCCCATGAGCTAATAGCCCTGCGAACCTCCCATGGGTCCCGCTATGCCAAGTGTGGAGGTTTTCGAATAATACAAATAACTTCCGGTCCAACTGCATCTCACTGCCAGAATCCAAGACCGAGGTCTTGCTAGACTACGAACCTTGATAGACTTTTAAATCACAAAAAATCATGATCCCTTGTACAAAAATATAAAAATTTCTTGTACTTTTTTCCGAAGGATCTTACATAATCCGATAGCGAAGCAAAATGTCTCTTCTCTACATCTATTGTCATGGACTTCTGTTTTGACAATTGATCTCAAACTATGATGACCAACCCCTGGTAACAGAAAAAAAAGAAGACTCCGTCGGAAAGATGCATAAGGTTAAGAAAAGGGAGACTAGAAAAATAAATAAGATTTCACAGGCAATGATAAGAACATAGCACGTACCCAGCTGAGAATAAATTCACTTAATACCAAATGTGTGCTAGGAATAACTGCTAAATGTCTCAAAGCTTAACAGAAGATCATCCAAACTGCCCAAGGGGCTCTCCACCTGGCCGTCCCCATTTATAAATAAGAATCATACTTCCTTCACGCAAGATAGACAAGAACTCAAAAGACTCTAGGCCAACTTTTGTCTTGACATGACAGTCCAATCTTAGGTGGGGGCTGAGACTGCAGTATAAAAGATGACTTTCTCCTGTTCTGACTAGAAAGCATAGCAATCCTGAAAGATGTTCCAAAAAAACCTCAATAATTAAGAATAAGATGTGCGGAGGAATGTTATGAGAACTTCTTGTCAAAAACTTTACATGAAAGCAGAAATTACAGTTTTCTCTTTTAAAAGGGCCGCATGGTGCACAAAGCTCTTGCAAGTGGAAGGACAATGCAGAATATAAAATACTAAAACTCTATTCAGATGAAATTGCAGAAAATAATTGCAAACGGCTTCTAATCAATGTATGGCTTTTTCATGTGTATGCAACATATAAAGGTCTAAAATTAATTAAAAGGACTGCATGGTGCACAAAGCTCTTGCAAGTGGATGGGCAATGCAGAAAATAAAATACTAAAACTCTACTCAGATGAAATTGCAGAATTACATGTGTATGGTGCAACATATACAGGTTTAAAATTAATTAAAAGGGCCACATGGTGCACAAAGGTCATGCAAGTGGATGGACAATGCAGAAAATAAAATACTATAACTCTATTCAGATGAAGTTGCAGAAAATAATTGCCAACGGCTTCTAATCATCAATGTATGGCTTTTTCATGTTAAATAGACTTTCTTAATTCAATGAAAACTCGACCAATTCTTATGCATTGCCAGTCCCAAGCCTAAATAAAGTAGGCTTTGCATGAGGAAGGGCATCCAAGCATAAAACACATTCATTTGTAACCACGTAGATCCTACTTTCTGGATTATGATCCATGTTCCCAGCCTCTTTCTAGGATAAGGTAGAAGAAGAAGACGACGACGACTGACGTGAAAAAAAAAACACTGGCAAAAGCTAGCATGAATTCGCAAGTAAAAACAAATCATTTACAATAAAGTATAAGGCACGATAAGGGATTCCATGAGGTAACTCTGCACAAATTACCTTCCTACAATTAACAAAATCTTTTCACAATAAATAGGTAAGCTAAATAAGCATCCAACAAAAAATGCATAAGTTGAATAACACAGTATGCGTTGTGAACAATCTAACTTAGCATCTACTCCAAAAGAAAAATAAAGAAATCTAATCTAAGAAGATAAAGAAAATCGAGGTTCCTTTAAGTCCCCTATTTATAGAGGTATATGAGACAATTAAATACTAAAATTTCCAATATTGAAATTACTAAAATAGCCTACAAATTAATTAGAAAAGTTACTGTCAACCCTAATATGCACAACTTTTAAAATAAAAATACATAATGATGTACTGCACCATTACAGAAACCAAAATGAAATAATGTAAACATTGTCTCATTTACATTATGAAATCAACACTAAAATGAGGATGGAGGTTCCTAGTCTCCTGAATATCCAAGAATCCCCTAAGATCTAAAGATGTAAAACTTAGTTTCTAACAAAACGCACTTTTGTTTAATCAAATAATTAATACCATATAAATATATAATCTCTCCCAATGAGCTTAACTATTCTTTAATCATTAAGCCTCCATTTGAAGCGTGAGAAGCAATAAAAATATTTTTCACGATAATTAATGAGGAGCAGGTTTTAAGCTCCGGCCCTACATAACATAAACCACTAGTATTTTCTTTTTGAAGTCCATGGTAAAGTGAAAACTCAAAGAAAAAGTAAATGCCAGTTCATTGAACCATTTATTTTGGACAAACTATGTACCTGCTTGTGATGTGCCAGGGTGCAAATTCCATATGACACTTTGCTTTGGAGAAGAGAGCACATCATGAGGGACTTGAATATAAGCAACAACTTGAAATGACAATGTAATTAGATAAAGTAGTAATAGAATAAATGAATAAATTAGACTAAATATAGATTCGAAGAAAGTTTTGCTTGTCTTTTACCTTAACCACAGCTAAGACCATACTCAGAATATATAACCAGCCTTTGCAGCTTGATGCTGTAAAGATTTGCTGTAATTTGTTTTTTAAAGCACTGAACTTATCAAACGGCTTCATGTTCCAAGGGAGGAAACCTTGTGCTCTCATCTTATTGCAAGACAACTGTCTATAACATCACAAATATTTTGAATTTTTCCTCTCCCACAGTAGCCTTTCCCACAAAATGCTCTCACAATGGAGTCCAACAAGGGAACATTAGGAGCCATACCTTCACCAATCAATTTCCTCAACCAGTACACACTTTCAGAAAGGGAACTATGATTAGCAAGTCCATTTATTAAAGCAGAGTAAATAATTAAATCTGGTAAATAACCCTTTTTTTTGCAATCAAAGAAAAGGTCAACCGCTTCACTACATTTGTCAGATTTGCACAGACTCTCAATTAAAATAGTGTACGTAAAAATATTCTTATCTATCTTTTCCTTCTTCATTCTTTCAAACAAGTCCTGAATGAGAGAGTCATAATCTTGTTGAACATCAGCACCGCCTCTTCTATTACAAAGTGCATGGAGCAAAATGTTATATGTTACAATATCAGCTGCAAGAACCCCATTGTCAATCATAGACTTTGCAACCATATGCTTTCCCGCTTTGCAAAGACTTTGAATTACTAAATTATATGTCCTAGAACTTGGAACAATGCCCTTATCTTTTAAATCATTATGAAGTCTCATAACAGCCTCCAGCTTTTCATGAGCATTCAACGGTTCCGATCTGCAGTACCCACCCATAAGAATATTGTAACTTAAAGCACTTGCATTCCAACCCAATTCCAAATTATTGTTATCTAAGGCACTCTTAGCCTCAAGGACACGCCCAGAATTACAGAGTGCATGAAAAAGGATGTTCAAAGTCACATTAGTTGGAAAAGGCCCCGTTTTCATCATAGTTTCGACCAAATCAAAGGCCTCAACAAGTTTTCCCTCGTGGCAGAGACCACTGAGGACAGTATTATAAGTGACAGAATTTGGCTTCCAGCCCATCCTAGCACTACTTTCCAACAAAACGTTAATCTTCAAAAAACCCTTATTCTTGCAGAGCCCATTAATCAAAATGTTGTACGTCACAGAGTTAGGTGAGATGCCAGCTTTCAGCATACAACCAAACAGATGATTACCCTCTTTAACTCTCCCAATATGATAAAGAGCTTGCAACATAGGTGTGAAGGTAAAAACATTAACTGTGCAGTATCCTTTCCACATCTTTCTCCACCTTGGAAGAAAGACATCATAAGCATCCATAATTCTTCCAGCTCTGCAAAGACCAGAAATCAAGGTGGAGTAAGTAACCACATCAGGGGAGGGCCCATTCCTTATCATATTAGTGATGACTTTGTGGGCTTGATGGAAGTTATCAGAATGACAAGAATAGGCCTTAACCAGCATATTGCAGGTTGATGTGTTTGGAGTTACCCTTAAAGACTTCATCTGATTAAGGAAAGAATCAACTGATGTAATCCGGCCAGCAGCAACAAGGGATTTGAGAACAGTGTTGCAGACAAATACATTGGGCTTACAAGATGAGCACTTCATTTCACGCCAAAGCTTGAGTACTTGATCGAAGTCATTATAAGAGTAATAAACATTCATCAAGTGGTTGTACTCAAGGGTTGTCTTGGGAAGAGCTTCTATATCAAAGGGAATAGAAAACTGACCAACTTCTTGATGCCGCTGAGATACCCTAGATACAACGCTCACAAATACACCATTAATATCCTTTTGCAGGTTTTCTCCCTGTGAGCTATATCTAGCATTACTCATGAAAAAATACTCAGCCACCTTGCAGTCGACCTTAATATTTAACAAGCTCCTAAATGAGAAAACAGTATATGGCATGCGAATTTGCACTAAGCATTTCATGATTCAAAGCCAGAACAAAGCTTCCATCTGAAATCCTGTACATTCACAATCATTAAAATATGCTTTGAAAGGTCAAAGATATCATAAATTCGAGTAGTGCTTTCCAGTAAAAAAGATTAAATCTGTACTTCTATGAAGCTCTTAGGAAGATGGACTTAGTTTGTCGGCTTCCATATACATTAGAAAGTAATAGCCAGCTTTACCAACAGAAATGAAAGAATATTTCTCAATCAGCATTTTCATGATGCTTATTGAATAAGTTCGGAAGGCGTTTGACAACAATATTGTTAAAGCTTCAGACTACATCTCATTATCCTTGCATTTGCTAAAAAAAGAGATCAAATTCAAAACCTTATATATACAAAATTCAATCAATCGTCATGTTGCCAACACCAGCCTACAAGGAGCCTAGTATAAGGTGGTGACGATGATGATGGTGGTGATGACTTGATGATGATGATGATGATGATGATGATGACAGTGGTGGTGGTGGTAGTGGTGGGAAGACAGACATAGATATTAACAGAGCTGCACAAATACCAGCTCTACACTCCAGAAATCCAGTCTTCATTTTCTTACAACTTATCCCCAAAGGAGGTTAGACTCATGGATTCTAATCTAGGATCAAATATAGAAATATAGGTTATAATTCAAGGTGCTCATACGAGAACAGTTAATAATCACATTCAACAAAGTGAAATGTTCAAAATTACACAAAGAAATGTACATACTAATAGTTTAAGATGCAAACTCCTACCTAATATGCAGTAACCACAGATAAGATATATAATTTTTTTTAAAAACAATTAAGAACGGACTAAAAAAAATTAAAATAATTCTCTTTACAGAATTCATTTTCATTATCATGTGAATGAACCTCAAAAGAATAAACAAATAAAACTAAAAGCATCTTGTTCGCATTAGTTTTATTAATACGTCGAAATCATTGGAAATAAGAATATAATCAGTAAAAGATAAGGATAAAACCTGGACTTTGTTGTTGATAGATTTAATCCAGATTTATCACATTAGTTGAGATAAACAAGGGATTGATTTTATTCTACACTATGTCCATAAATAAGAGAAAAATCCCTGTAGGGAATATGCAGAGAAACACAAACGGTGAAGAAGACGACGACGACTGACGTGAAAAAAAAAAACACTAGCAAAAGCTAGCATGAATTCGCAAGTAAAAAGAAATCATTTATAATAAAGTATAAGGCACGATAAGGGATTCCATGAGGTAACTCTGCACAAATTAGCTTCCTACAATTAACAAAATCTTTTTACAATAAATAGGTAAGCTAAATTAGCATCCAACAAAAAATTCATCAGTTGCATAACACAGTATGCGTTGTGAACAATCTAACTTAGCATCTACTCCAAAAGAAAAATAAAGAAATCTAATCTAAGAAGATAAAGAAAATCAAGGTTTCTTTGAGTCCCCTATTTATAGAGGTATAGGAGACAATTAAATACTAAATTTCCAATATTGAAATTACTAAAATAGCCTACAAATTAATTACAAAAGTTACAAGTCACTGTAAACCCTAATATGTACAACTTTTAAAATAAAAATACATAATGATATACTACACCATTACAGAAACCAAAATGAAATAATGTAAACATTATCTCATTTACATTATGAAATCAACACTAAAATGAGGATGGAGGTTCCTAGTCTCCTGAATATCCAAGAATCCCCTAAGATGTAAAACTTAGTTTCTAACTAAATGCACTTTTTTTAATCAAATATTTAATACCATATAAATATATAATTTCTCCCAATGAGCTTAACTATTCTTTAATCATTAACTCTCCATTTGAAGCGTGAGAAGCAATAAAAATATTTTTCACGATAATTAATGAGGAGCAGGTTTTAAACTCCGGCCCTACATAACATAAACCACTATTATTTTCTTTTTGAAGTCCATGGTAAAGTGAAAACTCGAAGCAAAAGTAAATGCCAGTTCATTGAACCATTTATTTTGGACAAACTATATACCTGCTTGTGATGTGCCAGGGTGAAAATTCCACATGACACCTTGCTTTGAAGAAGAGAGCACATCATGAGGGACTTGAATATAAGCAACAACTTGAAATGACAATGTAATTAGATTAAAAAAAAAGTAGTTATAGAATAAATGAATAAATTAGACTAAATATAGATTTATAGAAAGTTATGCTTGTCTTTTACCTTAAACACAACTAAGACCATACTCAGAAAATATAACCAGCCTTTGCAGCTTGATGCTGTAAAGATTTGCTGTAATTTTTTTTTAAAGCACTGTCCTTATCAAACGGCTTCATGTTCCAAGGGAGGAAACCATGTGCTCTCATCTTCCTGCAAGACAACTGTCTATAACGTCACAAATGTTTTGAATTTATCTCTCCCACAGTAACCTTCCCACAAAATACTCTCCCAATGGAGTCCAACAAGGGAACATTGGGAGCCATACCTTCACCAAGCAATTTCCTCAACCAGTATACACCTTCTGAAAGGGACCTATGATTAGCAAGTCCATTTGTTAAAGCATTGTAAATTACCAAATCTGGTAACTAACCCATTTTTTTGCAATCAAAGAAAAGGTCAACCGCTTCACTACATTTGTCAGATTTGCAAAGACTCTCAATTAAAATAGTGTACGTAAAAATATTCTTATCTATCTTTTCCTTCTTCATTCTTTCAAACAAGTCCTGAATGAGAGAGTCATAATCTTGTTGAATATCAGCACCGCCTCTTCTATTATAAAGTGCATGGAGCAAAATGTTATACGTTACAATATCAGCTGCAAGAACCCCATTGTTAATCATAGACTTAGCAACCATATGCTTTCCCGCTTTGCAAAGACTTTGAATTACTAAATTATATGTCCTAGAACTGGGAACAATCCCCTTATCTTTTAAATCATTATGAAGTCTCATAACAGCCTCCAGCTTTTCTTGAGCTATCAACAGTTCCGATCTGCAGTACCCACCCATAAGAATATTGTAACTTAAAACACTTGCATTCCAACCCAATTCCAAATTATTGTTATCTAAGGCACTCTTAGTGCAAATCATAATTAATTGATCTCTTCTTAAGCTGTTTTAGTAATTTTCTTTACGATCAGTTCATAAAATACCTATCCATGGGAAAATACATAAAACTTCAATTATTTTAATGCTTAAGAGGTAATAAACCCCCCTCTCACCATGATTGCCATGAGTCCGGGTACCTCCATCAACCGGCTGAGACTCGACTCCAGGCCATATTTAATCCATTTCCAACAAATAATGATTGGGACAATCACAGTCAAATACAAAAATAAAAGAAATAAAAGTACTTATTTTTACTAAATTTTACCTCGGTCGATCCCTATTCCGTGAGGTTTGTCTTGGCCCGTGCAACCCCTCTCACCCAAGCTAGTCGGAAATGGTAGCGCCTTTGCTGACTAGGTCGGACTCTACCGACCCTTTGGGCCATTCTCGGTCATGTCCATTGTTCACCTCCGCCCGTCCATGGCCGGAGCTCCAACTTGAGCTCCTCTTCGAGCTCAGGAGTAGGTAGACCAGATCTACGTCTCCTTGGCGGAATCAGAAGGCGACCCTAGCGACCACACTATCCCCCTTGCTCTCTGGGTTTCATTTTGAAACCTATTTATGAGGGGTTTCCCGGAGACGTGGTTGCTCTTGGAGATTCTTGATTGGGTTGCCGCATCAAAGAACAGGTTGTTGCCTCGGTAGAACCGTGTTGTACCCGATTGTGTCATTGATACTGCCATCGGCTAAGGTTAGAAGCTGAGGAAGGGAAATCGTCGCCATGGGGAAGGAACTGCTGCAGTTAAAGACAACAGAGCATACAAGAACAGAGGATTTGTGAGTGGCTCGGTTGCAGAGTTAAGACTCCAGAATCGAAGTAAAGTCCCCATTTCCATGCCAAAAGAGAATCATTCCCAATCGGTTTCACTGCCAACCACTGGAGATTTGTCACCTCGAAGCATCCCTGGGGTTCACCCTCATCATCTCCTTGAAGCCAGGACTAAGCTTAGCGGAAGCATCTGACCCCTATCCGGAGGAGAAAGAAGTTGCTGCCTTGACGTTGCGGATTGATTACCAGAGTCCATTCATTGTAATCATTGGCTCTGTTCGATTTGACGTCGACCAACCGTCGTAGTTTCGTCGTCGTCACTGGAGAAGAGCGGCGGCGTCGCGGCTAAGAAATAGGGAGGAAGAAGGACTGCTTGGTCTCGATTGGTCCGACAGACGACTCATTTGCCAACGATCGGTTAGCAGCCCCCTGTTGGAGGTTCATGATAATAGCCTAATCCACTACAGGCAGGGAGCCGTAGGCTGTCTGCAATCAGGCAAACTAATCCCGTTGATTTGGTCCAATTTGTTTCGACCTGAATTACACCAGGGAGGGAGATTTAAATCGGCTCGGCAGCGATCCGAGCCGATTTTACCCTAGAATCGATCGGGGGTAAATTAGGCTCGGAATTAGCCGATTTGTCCCGATTCTAACCGATTTTAAATCAATTTAGATATTATTAAATTACCTTCTGGTAGATATTAAATAAATTAATTTGACATGGGTAAAATTAGAATTTACATTTTAAAAAACCCTAACCTCTCCCGACGCTTCCTCCGCCGCCGCCGCTGACCTTGACTCCGCCCTCCTACCTCGCCTGGTCGCCTCCAGTCTCGCCTGGCTGCCGCCGACCTCGTCTGTCTACCGTTGACCCCACCTCCGCCCTCCTACCTCGCCTCCGCCCTCCCAACTCGCCCGGTCGCCTCCGATCTCACTTGGCCGCCTCCGACCTCGCTCGGCTACCACCGACCTCGCCCGTCCACCGCCGACCCCGCCTCTGCTCTCCTACCTCGCCTCCGCCCTCCCACTGCACCCGGCTGCCTTCGACCTCGACCGGCCGTCTCCGACCTCGGCCGGCCGCCGCCGACCTCGCCCGTCCACCACCGACC
>JAVDBV010003346.1:0-13309 GCA_032619315.1 Piper longum
AACGGTTCGGTCGCCGGTAGCATTTCCGGGTCGGTTCAAGGGTGAGCCGAGTCGGGGTGTTACATCCACTATATAAATAAACTCAATAAATTCACATCATCTACAAACTATTTTTATTAATTAACACTTGTTAAAACAACTTTGCTACTCTAGATTTGTCAACCTCAAAAATATTTTGGATAATATTGCCTTCAATAAAGACTTGCAAATATATATCCAGCTAACATCGTAGAAACCTAACATCAATGTTCCTTTTCTACAAAAATAAAAAGAACAATTTAGTAATACGTTTTAGAACACGCTTCAGAAGTGTGAAGGTGAAAATCCAATAGTAAGACATGTCATTGAAGATAGATTTTTAAGAATTGGAGGTAGGTGACATAAGATAGTAGATATGATTTTTGCCTTTAAATTTTAGCTTTGATCTCATCAATGAAAATAATACACATGAAATAATAAAACTTCTTTCAATTAAGAGGTAAACTCAAATAATGAACAGGGAGCACTCCAATGTAATAGTTAAACAAATCATTAATGTCTTTATTATAAACACAAATATGAGAGAAGAATATGACACTTTTCATAATATTTACTTTTAACCTCGAAAAAGTGCAAAAGTCATGGAAGAAAGATTTTATATATTGTGCCAAGAAATGAGAGTCTTCAATGAACGAGTCAAATATGTTAAATTGAATTTTACAAGTGATAACATAATTCCTTGGAATTGAAATGAGAATTTAATTTAAGTGATACAATTATTTCAAACCGAACTTCAATAAGTATCTTAATCCAATTCCTAATTTCAAAACGCGAGACAAATATGTCAAAACAAAAGTATAAAAATAAGAAATAATAAAAATTAATAAACAAAGAAGGAAAAACACAAACTATTTTTTAAGTGCTTCACATGTCTACGAACACTCTTCTATACTTTATAACCAAGAAAGATTTGGGTTTCATTAATTCTTTTACACTTATTCTTTTTGATGTTGAATAATGTACATTTACAAGCGCAAGATTCTTCTATTTGATGTGGGAGAGGAGACTCTACCTACAAGTAGACGCTTCCCTCAATGCAGTAAATATACATTCAAACACATTTTGATCGATTACAATATGAAAAAAGAAGTAGCCTATTATAAGAGCAAAATGATGTAGAAAGTTAGCAAGCCACTCTTAATGATTCTTCAAGTATTTCAAGCTTATTCATAAAGAAATAAGTCTTACATAGTTTATTCATAAAGAAAATAAGTTTCACCCTTTTTAGATAATATCTTGAAAGAAAAGGTGAAAGAAATTTTCATTTGAGGAAGTTGGCAGCCAATGATCGGTTTCCAAATCTCTTCGACTGTGCTTCCGAACATGATCGATTTTTTCTCGTGCTTTAAATTAAGCTTTAGATCGTTTGAATCTGATTTTTTTTTTCTTGATTTTGTCCACGTGATTTGACTTTTAATTTATTAATTTATTAATTTTTTTAATAGAAATGACTTATCAAATTTTTGTATGACTTTATTAAACTTCTTGAACCCAACGGACTATGTAACAGTGGGGCACCAAACAAGCTTAGCAAGTTGATCGGTTGAAAAGAAGTTGTGACCAGCAGCACGAATTGATGGTAATCATATGATTGACACATAGTAGACTTAATTTGTTAGCAAAATTCAATAATGAATGATTGGCGTTTCCAAGACACCCGGAGACACCACGTGTAAGTCCCAAACAGATTGTATAAATTGCAGTAGGAGAGACCATTTTTTATGAGCTGCATGCATGACAAGCTCAGTTTCATATTTAAAAGAAGTAGATCATTCAATTTTATCCGGACTATACGAGTTGCAGTTGTAATATAAAATCTAGACAATGCCGTTTTTAGAGATAAATCTTGGACAAAAAGCTTATTACCATAATGTTGATTGAGGTTTCAAACTTAATATGAAAATTCATTTAATCTTGATGTTTATATATTTAAGCCTTAATCACGTAACAGTTATTATTATTATTACTATTATTAAAATATTCCACACAGCCTTAGAACAAGACACGTGGGTACAAGTTGATGGATTTATTTACATTTCCCACATCCGAGTTCCGAGTTCTGTCATCCGTTCTGACCGTTTAAGGCGGGTAGGTGGAAGAGGGTCCGACCCGTTATTGGACGCTTCTGGTCTCTCTCGAGTCTAGTAGACCTCCCCCGACGAGAATGCCGATTGTGGCGGCCGGCATCTGATCGGAGCAGGGCTTGGGAGGGGGGGAACGGTTGAGTTGAGCGGCCATGGACGACACCGAGTTCCGCAAACTACTCGACCTCTTCCCCGTCGTCCGCTCCCGTGACTACCACGTTTCTTCCTTCTCCTTTTCATCTCTCATTATCTTAACACAGATTTAGTATTTTTTGTTGATGTAGTTTTCTTAGTGCGATCGTTGATTTCTCCGTTGTTTTTTGGTTGTTGATACATGCCTCCATTTTTCCCCTACCCCCAATTTTATGATTCGTGATTCTCATCTTTCACCATCCTTCTCTTCGTTTTGTAGCTTAGGTAAATTGTAATTTTTGGTCTGTTGATGGATATGTGGATCATGTTCTTCGAGATAGACTGCCTTGGTGCCTGGGATTTTTCTTATTATTGTGCTAATCTACTTGTATCGGAAATTTCAGGCCGAGTCGGAGGCATCGACAGCATCAACTTCCCAATCTGCTGCAAATGAGGTTTGAACATATTTCTTATAATTGACGCATGCTCTTTTTTTTAAAAAAAACTTTAAGTTTTGCTCTGCTCATTGGGTAATTATCTCTATTGAAAGATGACTAGCTGGCAAGACGCTTGGGAAGAGGATGATAAGGAGGGTAAAACGTCAAAAACTTCAAATAAAGAAGGTACTAAGATTTTTTTTTTATATATAAAAAAAATAGATAGTGTGAAACTACATGGACACTTCACTTTCAATCTAGAAATGTTGCGATCTAAAGTGCAAAGCTTAAGTTATTTTTATAAAAGTAGTTAACCAAGTTAAAGATATGTAGTTCATTTTCACTTATAAACAGGATTAACTAGCTTGCAAGATGCTTGGCTAGAGGATGATAAGGAGGCTAAAACATCAAAAAGTTCAAATAAAGAAGGTACTAAGATTTTTTTTATAAAAAAAAAAAATGGTGTGAAACTATGTGATCATTGCATTTTCAATCTAGAAATATAACGTTTCAGCCCAAAGTGTAACGTAATATTTATCCCGATAGGTATTAGATGTGAGACTAAGTCGAGAGATCTCATAATCCACTCATTTTAGAAAATTTCATCCTCGAAATTCCTATATTTTACCCGTTGCTAGCTCTAACCCATAACCTTCTTTGGCTCGTGACTAGTAGCCTAGCCAACGTCCCTAATCCAATCTAACATCTAATACGGAATCAAGTTGTCGTGATACTATTTATAGTGATCTAGTCAAAAGTACAATGTAATGGGTTTAAACTATTTTTTAAAAAGTAGTTAACTAAGTTAAAAATATATAGTCTATTCTCACTTATAAACGGTATCTTGTGGGATGGAGTAAATGCCCTTTTCACCTCCTACGAGTTGTCCGGCAAAAAACAAATTTTGAGTTGAGTAAAACAACTCGGGATCGATCTTGATCTGGTCTACTGGTGCAACATCTATTTAGTCAACTCATGGTAGTGCTACTTATGTCGGTATCGGACCCAAAACAGCTGTAAGATTGAGTTAATTCAACAAGTCATTTTATTGAATGTGAAAAACAAGTATCGGATCTAGGAACAGTTGGTTTTCTCACCCCTAACGGTGGATGTATTCTTTGTCGCTTCCTTCGCTTCAAGGGATTGATTCCTAGTATTCTACTCGCTATTGGCCTCCTCTTTTTAATTAAGGTCTTCCTCTCTTCTCTAAACTGCATGGATAGGATATCTTTGCTTAATTAATATTGCTCGGGGTTGGATAATCTATTAAATGTTGGTTAAGTGTGGAGGACATAGGTTGTTTAAGAAGAGAGAAAACTCAATTTGAAAAACTTGGCACACTCAAGCATTAGCACTAAGCTTTTTGATCTTATTCGTCTTCTAAAGTCATCTTCTTTTCCGTTTTCTTTTCATCATCTATTGATGGGATAGATACTCCTTCAAAGTTACAAAGGGAGCTTCGGGCTCATATTGGTCATGGGTTGAGAACATGAGTTGAACTCTATGAGATCTAATTTCCTGTTATTCCTCAATAGCTCTTCTTTTTTGGCCAAATCCAAATTTCGTATTGCTTCTCTCGATCGTCGAGCCTACTCTTTGGAGAAGATGCTTGACCAAGAGGCAAAGGAGCGTCTTTCCTTAGCCAGAACTGAGCGGGGGGTCAGAGGAAAAGGGGATCCGTCCTATTATCAATAACTAGTTGTGGGGCTTTCTAAAAAAAACGAACTTTAGCCTCAACTTGTAGCGAGGCCTCTTGAAGCGACAGCTTATTTTGAGCCTACGGAAGCACTTCTTGAGGCGTGCTCCAAGCCTCTTGAGCAGAAGCTAAAAACAAATGGAAGAATAGATTATAGCCTTCTAGAAAATTTTACCCCTAAAAAATGTATAACTTCGATTTAAAAGAATTTTGTTGCTTTGGAAAGCTTATTTCCAGACCTATAAGTCTTATTTCACGTGATTTCTCTGAATTCCAACTTTTTGCCTTTTTAATGTATGTATCAACTTCAAGTCATGTTTCTAGTAGATATAAACAATCTTAGGATGGTAACAATCAACTTTTTGCTTAAATGTGGAAAAATATTAACTTTCTCCGTGATTCTTATTCAACATATGTCTAAACATTTGAATATAACTTTAAACTTAATTTATACAAAGAATTCATAATTTTCATCATACTTCTAATATGTTATCATGAATTCATCATATTTTACCATGAAATTATCATATAAGCATAAACTTTCACATGATCTATGAATAAATCCTTCAAACAAATCATAGATCATAATTAATGATGTGTATGCATAATGAAATTACGATCTTAGTTTCAATTATTAACCTTGAACCTCATTGACTTCTTCTATAACCCAAGTCCTAATGCTCATTCTTTAAAGAACCGGCAAAAACTTAATCCAAAATCGTTAAAACTCAAAGGAAGAAGAGTTTAGAAAATGTTTTTTACACAAAGTAACAAACGAAGAGGGGAGAAGAGGGTGTGGGTGTTACAGCCTAAAGGGAGAAGGAGATGAACAACATTGAGTAGGAGAGGGAGCTATTCTTATGTCCATATATACCCCCTTATCCGTCTTAGATCCAATTAACCACTTTTTTACCCACGTAGGAAAAAATACATAGGTGCTTCTTCACTTTAATAAACCGTTGACCGTCTAAGTAGTTAAAATTCCTATTAAATCTTACACAATCTAAAAAACTTCTTTTAAGACGAATATAAACCATGTCTTTGACCGAAATTGACCCATAGGTGCAATTTAGGTATAAGATTAAAAAGAACATACTTGACTCCACTTTAATTAACATACCGGTCAACGTTAAGTATTTAGCTTTGCGTTAGTTTTTATTTTATCCCAATGGACAACTTGCTGATTATAGACTTTCACATGTGACCATGGCCAACTTGTTTGCCATAGTTTTTTTTTTCTTTGTCTGTTTATTTATTAACTTAATTACTTTATATAGACCAATCAAACCTTTGTAAACAGGTTCTTTAACATCCTATTTTCTATTAGAAAATATATACTCCATGTCCTATAATCTTATTATTTCTAATAAACTATAAGTTTGGTCAAGATTGTTTGTCGAAAAGAAAAATCTTATTCATATACCATGTATTGAATTTTTTCTAGTTATTCATCGACTTGTAAAAATCATAACTCGTCGTGTAGAACTCTGATTGATGTGATTTTTTTGCATTAAAAACTTTGGGACATTTACTTTTATTATCTTCAAATTTCATAATTTTTGGGCACAAAATCCGAGAGAGAGAAAATTTTGAAGTTGATGTGTTCAATTTGTCCAATACTCCAAAAATGCTTAAATTGGCTGGTATTACAATTTCAGTTATATGTTCATCTGATTTTGGAATTGACTCTTTCCTTCCATTCAAATGTTCTCATTTGACTTTTAAATGCAATAATTGAATATGGAGTGGCCATCTTTTTGTGAGAAAAAAACTAAAGTTGAATTCTGTAATGTTGTTCATTATCTTTCCAGATGCATTTTGGAAGAAACTAAGACTGGCAGCAGAGAAGAAGGTAAATCAATTGTATTTCCTTGAAGTTTTTTATTTTTATTTTTTATTTGTTATTTCCCTGTTTGCCCACAAAACCATTGGTTTACGACATTACTTGCTATGCCAATGCCATGCTATTATTATCTTTTTTTCTTAAGTTAGTAACTGTTTGTCTCATTCAAATTGCTTTCTTCATAGCTTCTTTTGTGCTTTCTATGTGTTGGGTGGTTGTGTTTCTTTACCATGATGGTCTTTTAGTGGTTAAGCTTAGTGGAAAATTAATAAGTCATTCGCCCATATTTAGGAAAATGCTAAATTGAGCTTTGAAGTGTTTCCTTTTGTGCTATATTGTTCTTCTCAAAAGAAAAGGAGAGCAGTATGAAAATGCGAACATAACGAGCATGAAGAATTATTGCAAAAAAAATGCCTATGTGGTGGGTTCTGTTGAATATAACTAATGATATGATTATTATCTGTTCGTTCACTTATTGCCATTGTTCCCAACGTATGGAAATAATGATTTGACCAATTATTTGGGATCTCGTGTGTCACTTCTGATAGTGTGCTTTTGTTTGTCTGATACAAATTTATTTTGATTTAAGATGACGTATATCTGGCTGAATTAATTGCATTAAGTATGCTGGCTTTTTCATACTGACAAATTGGGCGTTTCATTGATCATTTTCCTATGGTAGTTCATTGCACTTGGTCAATCATCTAGTGATTTTTATGTTGATAACTCTCTTTTTTGCAAACTTCTAAGCAGTCATCAGTTTATCAAGTCTAGCATATAATTGATGATGCACGAGCCCCTGGGATTATTGGCAGTTACTTCTATTAGTCAGGGAAACATCATGTGGTCTTTTCTCCCTGTGGTTTTCCTTGTATTGTTGATGCACTTTTTTGCCTAGCTCTTGGCAATTTTTTATGGCACTTGGATTCCATGTGTTTAGTTTTGTGATGAATTTTAGTCACATAGGGTGTCTTATGTGATTCATGGACTACGCTTTACTGATTAAGCATTTTGGGGTTTATCTATTTCTTCTACCCAGCCCCAAGAAGTGTTTCTGTAATCCACCTTATGTAAATATTTGATGACAGAGAATTCCTAAAATATATAATCTGTTAATACATCAAGAGTGCTGCATTTATAGAAGGCATTGTCGTTATGTGGTTTTATTGGGAAAGTAAGAAAATAAATACATATTTGTTGTGAGAAAAGTTTACTATTCTTAATTTTCATCAACTATTCAGTCTATAAAGTCACTTATACCTGCAAATTTCAGTTAAATCGAGAAGAAGCCGAATCTTTCATTGCATCTTTCCAGAGACTTCACAAGAAACTTGTAAGTGTTCATTGGATGGTGATTACTTTTTTTTTTATACCAATTTCTTTGACCCTAGTGTCTCTTTATAGTTTCACTATATACTCAGATTATTTGTCATTTTTTAAGGTATTTGAGAAACTAGGCCCGAATGCTGCTCGCAATATCTTTGGATGCAAATAGATGCAAGTAGCAAGCGCCTAATGTTTGTATCATTTTCCATCTAATATTAGATCAAGTCTTCTGTGAAGATCTGGGATAAAAAAAATTATTATGTGAAGGTGGCCACTCTCTTCCATTTTTTTTATTAGTGGCGACGAATGTGCTTTTTATCAATCCTGGGGGAAGGCGTATTGCCTCCATATTTGAGGTATGGAAAGGGATTTAAAGGGGTTTTCTAAATTATTTTCCTACCACAGCATTGGTATCTTTGGTTGATACCGTCAATGACTGTTTTATACTTTATCCTTATAGCTTCTCGAGGATTAGATGTATGATTATGGACGGTTGCAACTTCTACGGATTTTAAACGATGTTTGACTACAAAACATTTGGCATGGTTACTTTATTGGATGTAATGATTATGGACGGTTGCAACTTCTGCGGTGTTTAAACGATGTTTGACTACAAAACATTTGGCATGGTTTCTTTATTGGATGTTTGTTACCTACACCTGAAATTGGTCAGCGTTATTTGGTTCTTTAGAGGGTAAACACTGAGAGGGTGTCTTCGTATTTAAGAAGTGTAATTGCGCAGGGTATTCAGACATTTGACGGTGAAGGTGGAAATTGAGACCGTAATTTTTAGGGTAACAATCAGAATAAAAGCTTGTATGGCTCTCTGCAAGACCTTTACCATTATTCTTACCTCAAATACCGAGTACAGTAAGAAGTGGCCTATTAGTGAAAATAGATTATTGATTTTTATTTTAATTAACTATTTTTGAACGGATAAATTAAGTTTATCAGTTGGCATCTTAGATTGAGTTGTTATAAATGATATTAAAGTGACTTAATTTTGTACGGGATGATACGCTTGACTCGACGTGGTTTATGCTGGTAGCTATAGGTTGAGTTTATGAATAATGAAGATGAAAATTTTTAAAATAGGTATATTGTAAGATTTTTAAAACTAATATCATGTCTAGTAATTAGTGGGGTAAGATATAATTTATAAATAAAAATAATTTATTGATCTTCAACTTTAATTTTTTTTTTGAAAAAATAATTTAAACTAATCAATTCGCGTTTTACACTCACTTTGATTCTTGTCACAAGACATAATAATAGGGAGTGCCTCGACAATATATTATACATTAGAGATCATCTATTAATTATACTAGGAGTTTAACAGCCAGCTGGTGGGATTTTTCTGTAAGAAAAGTTACAGAAAAATTCCCAACTTGGTTTCTATTCCAGATGGCCCGACGCTCACATCTGTGCAAGGATTCCAATTTGTGGGAGCAGTTGTTTCTCAAATTGCACGTGATAATTTTTGTGCGGTCCGTGGCCATGGACCAGGGCAAACTGCGGACAAATCTTATGGTATCCAAATTGCGGGTGATACCGAGGGAAGTGAACTACTGTACGTTTATTGCTTGCACCGACATTAATAATTGGATGTTGTTGTGCCTCTGCTTCAAGAGAGAGACAGTTGAACCACCGGGCTTGGTTGCTAATATGCAAATTCCTAACAGGTTGGGAGTGCTTAAACAGAAAAAAAGCCTACTCGGAGGAAATTTTGTTGGGGGACACTAAGCCGAAGTGTGCGCCGATTGTGTGCCGCATTCGTAATTTAGCACCTCACCATCCCACCCACGCGGCTCACGATAATTAGGCCGGTGTGGTGAGGCACATGTAAGTGCGGCGTTTCCAAGATTACTCACTCCACCAGGAAGGAAGCCATTGTCATTACATCTGGTCTCACACGAGTCCTTGCCATTGCTCGTGCCAAGAGTGAGAGATGAGCGGTCCCGTGTCATTTCGTGCATCTAGCTATCCTCTTTGGAAGATGTATTTAGTGTATCACAAGCAAAATTGGACCACGCAATTTTTGTGAAACATGACGTTCAAGACACAATTGGTTAGTGGATGAAGGATGCCATTTGTTTTTTTACCATTCCATCCAGATTCCAGGACAATTGGTCAGTGGATGAAGGAAGGGTGATTTACGAAGCTTTTCTTTCTTTTGTGTGTGTGTGTGTGTGTTCAAGCGTGAGTGACATGACTGGGTAATCTCAGAATAAGAAATCCAGTAGAGAATAGCATAAAGACTCGAAAGAAGTGTCTTATGATTTTTCCCTACAAATTATATGAGGTTGTGGTTCATCGTTTGGATTTTTCGAAGGAGCGGCTAAATAAAGGTTCACAAAAAAGGCGACGTTTGGCACCAAGGCTGTGGCCTGAGAAAGAGTCTTGGTAAATGCTGCTGGCTCGTCTCTTTATGAATTATACATGTATTTGTTTGCTTCAATTCAATTGCTTTCAAAGCGTTGTCCGCTTTCCGAAGTAGTTGTTGACTTTTTGTGGCTAAACCACCCCACTTCGGTTCTACTTTCACTCGCAACAAGAAACAGAAACAAGTATTTCTTTCGTTCTTTTACTCTATTACCGGTCAGCATTGACGAGCCGCCTTATTCCCGATGATCGGTTCGGCGGAGCACAATTCCTCGCCGGCCAGAAGATTCTCTATTTCGTTAAAAAAAAAAATTAAAAAGATTTTCAGTTTCACATGGACCCAATACTTCCTCCAATTTTGAAGTCCTCACATTTCCAGAAAAAAAAATACTTGCTTTAAAAATAAGTTCATTGCTTCACAAATTTAGAGAAGCTAATAACTCATTTACATTAGTCATCACTTATCTGTAGGACAATTAGTATTAACACACATCCCCATATGTATAAGTCGTATAGGATATAACACGTGACCCTATAAATAGGTCACCAAGATTATATCTGGACTATAAATAACTAGTTATTAATTTTACGCAATGCTCCGAATGTGCCTATGCAAATATTATTTGAGCTATTTTTTGAATTAAAAAAATGTCCATAAACATGTTGTAAGCCTCTTTTAAAAGCTCATTGATCCTAACATTTCTCATTAATTCGAGCATCCTGAGCATTCTTCATTCCAGACAAAGGGAAGCAAAAATGGGATAAATTTTAACTACGTGATAAAATCCCAACCACAGTTGTTGTCTGACTTGAAGTAGTTGTTAGCCCGGTACAAATTTCAACAAAGAATACAGATCAAGTAGTTGTTAGCCCCGTACAAATTTCAACAAAGAACACAAATCAAGCAAGTCGCTGTCGAAAAATACAAAAAACTATCTAATTTTAAGCATTCCATCTATTCCAAATCTATCACACTTTCCATGGATACGACGATCAATACAAACGTGTACAAACTACACAAATCACAACATAAATCTAGTAAGTTGAATCATACAACACGGTCAATCGGTTAGATCATAATAAATCATATTGGACCAAGAATAATCAACCACGGAAAAAAAAATCCACCACATTTTCTCACACAAATTGCTGCTCACATCATACAATTGAAAAATCGAATAACCCATAACTCCATTCGTATTTGTGAGATCCATTAATTTAGTCTCACATCTAATACTTATCGGGCTAAGATCATGTTTATAAGTAGGAATGGACTATAAATCTTTAACATGGGTTAACTATTTTAAATAAATGACTTAAAATACATTACGTTGCACTTTAGGCCAGATCGTTAGACTTAAAACATGTTGTGTCGATTTTGGTAGGACAAATAAATGTTATACACACTTGAGCTCAACTTAATTATTTTTATTTACTTTTATTTATATTTGATGTATTTTGATACCTATTTAATAGCGTCTTCCATTTTTATGACATTAAGCGGGTTGTTTTAATTAATTTTATCAATCAAGTCTTACCAACCAATAACTTTAAATATGACTCGATTCGATCGTAACATATTTAATTTAGTTTTTAAGTGAACTAAAATTAGGATGTTACACTAATTGTATAATTCTTTTTTCAATTTATTTTTGAATCTCCAAATTCATATGGCACAAACAATAGCTTACCAATATAAAACTCTTTGTATAAACTACTATTGAAAATTCATCATCATTAGGCACTTATAATCCTTTTACATTTATAATTTTTTTTAAAAAATAAAATTTAAAATTATTTTTATAAAAAGATAACATATCTCAATTTAAAGCCATATTTTATAACACATGTAGCAATTTTGTTAGGAAAAATCACCAATAAATAAATATAACAAATATCACGAAGTGCCCAATACAAAAATAAAAATATTTTTTAAAAAAATTCAAAGTGAAACTATTAGAAAAGGATTTTTTAAAAAACAAAATGATATGTAAATAATAAAAGATAAAATAATGATGAAGGAGGATAGGATATTCAATAAAATTTTTAAAAAATAAAAAATTAATGATATTAAAATTAAAGAAGTGAATTACACAATACAAGGAAAATAAAAAAGGGAAATTGAATAATTAAATTATAATAAATCAAAAAATATAAAAATAAGTTAAATCGTAATAATATGATTACTATGTTTTTGACATGATTATCTTTTCAAGAAAAAAATTACCAATCAAGAGAAAAAAAATTTGTGAGACGTAATTGGTATATTTATAAGTCAGAAATGGGATACACCCTTTGAAAAAGATAAATATTTGCATATGAAAGAAAATCAAATAGTCAAAGCTTAATTAATAATTAAAAAAAATAAATTAAATGGGATATTATAATTAACTCATTGTTATTTATGCCTTTTAAGATGGTTAAAATTTGAAAAAAAAAATGAAACTTCTACGGGTCAAAATTATAAATAATTTGATAAATATTATTGACATCTTTTAATGAGAAGATGAGATACAACCTTTAGACGAATGTCATGGAGAAAAGGTGTATTCCTTTAAAAGAACTTATTATTTTAAAATGGTATATACCCTTTAGAAAGGATGCAATACTTTTTTTAAAAAATGTATGTCTTTTAGCAAAGTTGTACTCTTTAGAAGACACCCCGTAGAATTAACTAAGTGAAGACACTCCCTTAGAATTATTCATATGTTTTATACTTGTTTAGATTCGATAAGGAGTGCAAAAGTATCCTAGACAAATTTGGTGCAAATTTATTTTCGCTCTATTAATGGTAGGGAGATTGACATGTGGGTGCTAATAAGATGTAATACATAGGGAGCTCCAGGTCGGTCGGGTCAGTTCTCTCTATTTTCATGTGAAAATAGGTGCATGACTTTTACTTTATAATGATTAGCCACTTTAGAGAACTTAGAAATTCACATTTACATTTCTAACACCCCGAATCCGGCTCTCTCGTGAACCGAACCGAACTGTTACGGTTCCCGAGTGGATCTACTCTCGGCGTCTTAAGATGGAAGATATTGATGAATGAATGTACTAAACCCTAACATGCTACTACGTGGATGACATACGAACCAATTCATGCTAAGACAACCACGATAAAAATCGATAAAAATTCCTAAAATAAAACAGACAGAATCTCCCCTAAAAGTGCAATTCGGGGCCACCCTGTCAAATCAATATATATAATTTCGTAAAAGCAAGATTCAAATAAAACAAGATTCATTCGTTACACTATATTTTTCACATAAACATCTAATTCAAACGTACCAACGCATTCTCGACAGTTGGTCATGATCCACCGGTTCATAATATTTCCATGCACATTAATATATTGTTTATATCCTGC